>JAUZND010086809.1:0-15528 GCA_034780555.1 Coelogynopora nodosa | reverse complement strand
ACAGAAATAGTATCGAATATTGATCTTGATGAAATATTGTCTTATAATAATAGAACACCAACATCTAGAATTCATTGTGTCAAACAGTATCATCCTCAACTCCAGTCTTTAGGTAAAATTCTACATAAACGTTTTAACATACTAACATCAAATGAAAGATTTAAAAACATTTTTTAGAACCACTAATACTTGCTTTTAAAAGATTACCTAATTTGAAAGACAGTTTAATACACTAGATGGCTCTTCTATTAAATTATGTTCTAATAAAGTATGTAAATGCAGCATAAATAATTGTAAATGTTGCCATCATTTAATTGAAATTGTAAATTACAAAAATTAATGAAAAAACACACACAACAATAAAAGGATATTCATGGAACTATTAAAATTCCATATATAGATTGCATTGTAAAAAGTATAAGTTATGGTACATTGGAGATTAAATTTTTAAAAATTAAAATGGTGAAAAGTTAGAAGACATACATGATAATGGAGCTCAGGAGCAATTTTGGACAATCGGGTCACATAGTAGAAAGAGATTTGGAGCTATATATTTTAGAAATTGGTAGATTTAAAAACAAAATGGAAAGAAATAGAAGATTACATATATTTAAAAAATAAGACCTTATCATGAACAACTGGTCTTAACTTGAAAATGGACAAATTTAGTTCATTTTATGGAAAATTTTAATTCACTTTGTAAAAATTCTTTATTATGATATTATTTAAATATAATTTACAATAATCAAATTTTCCAATATAATATTTCAAAATCAAATTTTAAATGTATATTTATTTGAATTTATTATAAATCTTATGTTTTGAGAAAGGGAAATATATTCCTGCAATGATGACTAATTTAAAACTTGTTTTCTCTTTTTAATTATTCACATCCACAAGTCCATTTTGTTTAACTTATTATTTCTAAATCATAAAACATCTATTTATACAATCAATGAATTAGCCTAAATATTAAGAATAATTACAATAGTACTCGTTTAGATTTTACTGTATTGTAGTAATATGCTAAACTGTTCATTTCAGAAAATTATCTAAAATGAAAGGACAGATATAATAAATAATATGAAAAAGGTACAAAAACAGTAAATTTTGAATTCAATAGGAATAATGAACCAGTCCATTGCCTTGATATTGTAGATTTTAATGTTTGCTTCACTGTCCTTATTCCTATTGGCAATACATCTCCATGTGGAGTAACATTCTTTATGTGGTGTAACTTACATATCTGTTGATCTACCCTTTCTATATGTTTCTGATAAATTTATTATATTTTGTTGCTATGGTTAATATAGTAACCATATAGTAATGGTTCCTTACATGACTGGTACCAATTTTTTGCACATCATTTGTCCTCAATATTTTTTTCAAAATATGATATATATGTATTATTTTCTATAGCATGATTATTTATTAAAAATAAAGTAAACTATAAATTAATATGTCAAGAAGAAAAATTACAGAATAATTGTGAAATACACCTGTTTATAATAATGACAAAAATCCCAAGGTGTGTACAGTCACAGACCAAACCAAATTTGATGGTTTTCAAGGGTATTTTTGAGATGTTTTATAGGTATTTAAAAATAAATAATTTTGTAATGTTGTATGATAAAAAAATAATACAATATATTTGAAAACTGACACTGAATAAACATAGTTAACAAGCTTAGATCTAGTAGGTAATTAAATTATAACTAATAGTGTAACTATAACAGAATATCAATATAAAAAATCCACTGATATTACAATATATTAAAGGGTTTTTTGATAGTCCATACACAACCTGAAACCCTATTTTGATATGGTTAAGATTTATAGGGTAATATGTAGTAAATGGAATAAACTGATGCCTATGCCAAGTACCTAAAATAAAAACACAATGCCAATTCCAAAACTGATGCTTATACCAAGTACCTAAAATAAAACCAGTGCCGACACTCCCATTCCAGAAAAAACACAGCTCAGAAGAAAAAAACACAGCATATAAAAAGTGATAAATTTGTAAGGTGTTGAAATAAAAAAGTGTATTATTTTATTGGACATAATGAAATACTATAATAATACTTAATTATGTAATGCTCAACTAAACTATGTAGAATGTTTTCAATTGGACACACTTTTGATAAATAATACCATAGTAACATAAATCATAATACCAGTTCCCTAATTTTTGGAAGCTTGCTCAGAGCATTTGACAGATTTTTATTCTAATCTGAAATAATAAATTCTTTAATGCATAGGCCTAAAACTCAATAAATCAAGTGACAAAGAGCAATGGACATACATCTCCTTTTAAGCTACATATTCTTGCTGGAAAGTAATCATTTTCTCTACCTCCTTATAAGAATTTGGAGATTGGCCATGGCTTACTGCAACTTTCTTTTCACATGAACAGCCTTTGCATTTGCCTCCATCTTCTTTTGCATGAATGCTTTATTCTCATTTTGCAGCTTCTCTTCAACTTACTGAGTCTTTCCTTGTCTCATTTGGCAAGAGCAATAACCTTTGTGGCATTTTCTTTAGCTACCTTCTTAGCCCTGCAGCTGCCTTCTCCTTTTGCTTATTTCATAAGTCAGTTTGATATTCAGACCTAGCTCTGAACCCATAGTCTAATAAATTCTGTAGCACTTTAATAAAAGCAGCAGTGGATTTCTAGGCACATAAAAAGCTTTGTGCAATCAGTAGATTTTGTCATGTAATATTTGTATACTAGATCACTTGTATAGTAGAATATTACTTTAAAATGTAATGTATTGAATAATATCGTAAAAATTGACATACAAGTAATATAACTAACATATTAAATTATAAAAAATTAAGATCGTTACAAACAGTAAATTCCTGAATTTTCCATGATATATATTCATATAATATACTCACACAACAATCCATTATTATACAATATAAAAACCTAAACCTGTATGAAACAAATGTAGTAACAAATAAAACAACATGAATAAAGCAGAAGCAATTCATTTTATATTATGTTTTTATTTAGAGTAAATATATAAACTGTTTAGCAATAGAAACTACTCACTGTTACCAATTATTATCCAGTATTCACAAAATGGCCCCTAAAAAAATAACCTACAATCAGAAAAAAATTCAGCTGTGTTAAAAACACATAGTGGCAGCACTGACATAACCCAACCAATGCCAATTCCAATGTCAACAAATATATATATTTTTAATATATTTATATGTTAATGTATTTGTTATACTTTCATTTCCAACTGCCTTAAAATAACTACAATTTTATAATTCCAGCAAATAGAATTACTCACTGTAAATACTTATAGTATACTTACACATTAATACTCAATGTAAATTTAATACAAATATTATAAAAAATTATGTTTCTGAGACTGAGTAAATTATTTTACATATAAACTATAGTTGTTATACTTCTATAATCTAAGACTAAATATATATGTATAATCTATAATTAGAAATATGTATATATGTAATTAAAATTATAGTGACTGCTATACTATATACAATACCAAACATTGTATGCCATGACTGGGATTTTAGTACAATGCCAAAGACATTTTAATTTAAATATACAGTATACTCAGTCTGAAGGCTATACTTCCCCAATTCCCTAACATTTAGAAAATATTTTTAAACTGCATAACGTTAAAATAATATGAATGTAAAAGTATGCCAAATCTAACAAATTCATTATAAATTACTAAAAAAATCTTATCTGTTGATAAAATATAAGTATATATTTATCACATTCATTTTATAATTAGTTAACCTGCTATACTCATAACTGAAACTAGTTTTAAATATTTAAGGACTATACGTTTATAAGAACCTTTAAGTACTATACATTTCTAACATTCTATCGAATTATATAACACAAAACAAAATATACTTCACCTTAACATAAATTTACAACTTTAGGCTTGACAATTTTTTTGAAACAAACAGGATTATATCTGTTTAAAACACAACATAATTTAGTGCATTAAAATGTCTGTCGTCATTCAGTATATTTCTATTCAGTACATAGCCGTTAATTAAAATACCTTTATTAATGTTATTTTATTATATTACACTTTATTTATTTATTCAGTATTCCTGAGTATTAGATATATACAACAGGTAAATATTTAATTATATAGTAAACACATAATTATTGTAGTTCTTTGTTCTTAAGTATGATCGATATTGAATATAATAATAAATAATATCTTTTTGTCAGAATATTTGACATTCCTATTATATATTAAAAATATTTAGCACAACTAGATTATGTATTACAAATAAAATATTGTAAATTTATAACACATAAATTAACATTTATGAAGTTATTTGTAAATATATAAAAATAGATTCGAACCTCTTTTGGTCCGAATGCAGAATGCTGTCCTCCAGTAAGGCTTCCTTTCGCTTTGAGGAGGATTCTGCATTCGGCCTAAAAATCTATTTTTTCATCTTATGCAAAATCCTCTTTCTATATATAATTCATAATATTTTGATAAAAACCTGCAGTTTATAATTATTATATATAATTCAATTCTATTTATTATAATTTTTTCTAATATTATAGTTTCAGATTTGTTATAAATAATAATATGTTATATATCATATATAATATATTATATTTGTCGTCTTATGAATATTAACGAGTAATATATTGTACATACGCTACGGATAAATCCAAAATATAAAATACAGCAATAATTAATTATAAATTTATTAATAAATATATTAATTATAAATCTATGGCGCTTTAATTATAACTTTAATAAGATATATGTATATGGATTTTAGTGTTTGTGTCATATCAATCAGTTGTATTTAATATATGATCCATTTATGTATATTTCTGAGCGATTCACTCCAGAGGCTCTACATTATTAATAATATAGAATATTAGGTTCACTCGGTGGATCAATTATTAAATTTTGTGTACAGGTAGGCTACATATGTGTATATATATATGTATATGTACACTTAAGTAAATATCAGGCATTCTATTATTTAATATTTTATTGTTGTAATATTTTTCATTTATCATACTATTATTTTCACTGTAATATATTATACAATGTACGTATATATTTGATTGCCAATTTAAAATTATATATTTATAATATATCGATCATAATATATATTTCCTATTGACGTTGCATATTCCCGTATTTTTTATTTTTTTGTGTGAATTTTTTACAAAATGTAATATGTAACAATTAGGTTGTATATCAATTATTACAGCGTAATGTACGTATTCTATATATATAAAATTATATTTAGTTATAAAAAATAAAATATAGTACATCATTCATCCTGTATTTAATCATTACATTTAAATTATTCTAAATTGTTTCAATTATAAATTTGCAGCTTGAAGTGTTATTATTTGAACACACTGAAGGGATTCATAAATTGTCGTAATCGATATAGGTATATATATATAAGGTAGACCGGGGCGAGTTGGGCACTTTTGGGGATAATTAAACGTTGTGAAGAATATATTATTTAGAATCTATAAATTTTTTACAGTGGTAATATTTTTAATGTTTTTTATAGCATTAAATAGCAGAAACAAAATTTAAAAGTTCTAAGACGTATCCAGAATCTTTTATTTAATAAAAATGAGATGGGGCGAGTTGGGCACAATTGGTGTGAGTATTGGGCACCCTTATCAAATAACACTTTTTAAACGTAAAAATAAATAAAGAAAATATAACAATTCTAAAACAATGTTAACTGCACAGTTCGCAAGTGGAAATTCCAAAACATCCTTCGCATGCCCACTCTCCACAAGCGGTACATTGGATCCAGTCTTCATGGCATTGGTCCATAGAGATCCACATACACAACACTTTCCATAAGTGGCTTTTGCATTTTTTCGTTTCAAACTCTTCAAACAGCAAGGCTTTTGTGTATCTTCAATAACATTGTTTGAAGAAGAAGCTACCGACTTTTACTTCGTTTTTGGAGCTGAGGCTTCAGCTGGTTATTTTGGAATGGATCGTTTCTGGGTCCTGAAATATAATATAAAAAAACGATTTAAATTAAAAAGTCATAGCATTTACAAAACAAACTCAGGAAAATCCAAAATATTAACCTCTTACCTCTTTTTAATTTCATCTAAAACAGAAGGTGTTGAGAGGTGACTGGTATGGTACTTCCAATGTGTTGGGTTACTTTTCGTTTTAGGAGATTTGGCCACAGAACTGAGAATCGTTTCAAGACTGTCTTGTGAGTCCATTCTCTGTGGTTAAGTAAATGTTATTGATTTTGAATACTCTTTTTCTTTTACAGTATTCTTTAGTGGATACAAACCTGAATGGGAGAAGGCATCCACAATCAATCCAACTTCGACTTTGCATTTTCTCCCAGACAGAATTGAAAACTAAGTGAAACTCATTGCGAGTTAAACTGACAGTTTCTCCTTTGTTCAAATGGGCGTCAATCTTTTGGCTCCAGAGAGCTTTCAATGGTTTTTTTAAATGGGTGTCCATTGGTTGAAGACGATGCCTGATATGGGGAGGCAAGCATAACGGTTCTACTTATATTGTTTTCCATACAATATGAAATAGCTTCACCTGTGACGTGTGTTTTGTGCCCATCAAGAACTAACAGTGTGTGTTTTTCTGGTATTTTCATACAATGAAAATTGAAGTGTACCAAAAAGTCTAAAAAGATGTCGCTATCCATGTATCCAGACTTTGAACAACTGAAAGTTGTAAAAGGAGGATAGATGTTCTCGTCTGGAACTTGTGTTCCTTTGAAAATAGGGAATGGAAGGAATAAAATCTCCAGCTGCGTTTCCACAAACCATCAAGTACCTCTTTCTCCAACAGTCAACTTTTGTACCTGCCGCGTTCCCTTCTGTACCAGAACTTTACTGCTCGAATTTGGGACAGATGACAATCCAGTCTTGTCCCAGTTGTAAACTAAAACCGGTAAGTCCTTAAGCCCCATATTCTCACATACAGCTATCAGTGGCATCAGTGAAAAATTGTTCGGCACGATCAGAATTGAACGTTTCAGCACGTGCTTTTGATAATCCTTCAGACTCTCTTAAGCTCAAGGTAGGGTGTCGATTTTTAAAAGAAAGGTACCAGTCGTAGGATGTTTTTTGATTTTGTGTCCAGTTAATAGGTATATTTCTAGAGAGCAAATTTCTTCTTTTGAGTTTCTTTTCTACTGTGAATTTTCAATCTATTCTTTTTAGTTTATTGATAAATTGCTACTACGTTTGTAATAATTGGAGCAATAATGTATAAATGCCCGGGGGGGATGCGCGCATTTCTAGACTATTATTGTAGAAACATTATTCCATTATACACACGTCTTTTAGCCTTTTTACGCCTTTTATAATTAATGAATAAGTAAATTTATCTGTACTTTAATATTCCACTTTATTTTTTTAAAAATATTTAATTGTACATACCTAGCTATATATTGTCATTAACCCATAATATATAAATAATTGGGTAATTTGGATACATCAAAATTAAATTAGTTAATTGCTTATATTTGACAATCAAAGCGGTGACCAATTAATATATGTGCACAAGTACTCTTCAATAATTCATCAGTTCAGTATAAACTTACTGACGTAATGTAAACAATAATTGCCCTATTACTATCTGTCCATAGTTGTTCAATGGGCCTACATAAGCATGTAAAGTGGACAAAGATTTTCATCAATACTTATGTTAATTGGATCAACAGACCAGTTCAACAGAATATATTGCATACTGATGTACCCAATCAATATCGTTATGATGAACAGAAGCACAAAAGTGACTCTAACTAAGGGGTTTGTCAGGGGTTGAAGGCATGCATAATCGTCCTTTTTTATAGCTGATCCTGGCCAGCTACTCCTAACCTTCAAATAGTTTCACGACGTGGAAGGCAAATCAGTATAATGAAGGAAAATTGATATGGAACCTGCCGCATGTTTATTGTCTCATGTTTCCAATCATTCTAGAAATCATGAATTTCAGAGAGTTTATTATTCAGTTTTTGAAAGTTTAAAATATTTATAATGTTCACTAATTAATATAGTAAATACATTTCATAGGACGATTGCACAAAAGAAATAGTATTTATGTAATTTATTTTATTATATTTTCGTGAAATTGCGCAAAATTAGAATTTAATATAAATTAATATTATTGATATATTTTATTTATATACTTGTATTAAACATAATTATAATTAAATTAATGTCTATACTTTTTCTAAAATTTGATTAAATCTGAATTTACTAGATACACCCCTAAATTTTTAATTTCAGTTGTTACCATATGTGATACGTCTCATTGTAATGTTTATGCTCAATTCGAGTTAGGATGACATCATACACTTATTCTGTCATTTCCATGTATGGGTATTATAGTCTTTTTAACGAATTATGTTTCAGTCAGTGTTTCGCAAATTGTTTTTTATTCGATCATATGTGGCCGATAGGAGGTTGCTGGGTGGCCGATTGACTCAAGAAATATATCGCGATCATAAAAATGAAACACTATTTAATAAATATTGCTTGATTATTAAAAAAATATTTAATTATTAGACTTGGCAGATTGATAAAATAGTGCTTTTTATGTGGTACACTAAGAAGTTTGCGAAACACTGTTTTAGTTCACCCGCCAGACATCGTGGAGTGTCAGTTTCATTTAATGTGACACAATAATTGATTGCGCAATTATATTATTTTATAATACGAATTTTAGCACTCGTTTTTTCAGTAAATTCTATTGTATAAGAACTGACCAGCAGACATGTGCACACAGCTGTCAGAGAAACAATTAAGAGCAGCATGTAATAAAGCAATAAAATATAATCTTCCATTATGACGCTACATTTCAGACAGTAATATATAAATTACACATATAATGTTTTGTTCTTTTTAATGCAATTTTCCGACACATACTATGCAACTATAATAAAGTAATTTTTCAACTAAAAGAATTAAATGAACGATATTTCTTTACTGAAATTAATGAAACTATTTCACATTCGATATGAAAATATTATTTTTGGATATACGAGATTGACAAATAATAACATGAAAGAAAATGGCAAATACCTAGCTCTATATAGTTATATAACAATTTTAGTATGTGACATTTGTCATCATAACATAATTGGATATCTTTTTATTATACTATATAGGCAGTTAGTTTAGGTACTTATTTATTATTATAAACTTGTAATGACGCTTTCCTTGCAAATAGCGGTCATTAGACTTCTACAAATAATAATTATAATATAATCAATACAAAATTCGTTAGCCAGTATAAGAGATCTTACAGATATAATAACTATAAATGCTACTTGATTTGGAATTTTGTAGGCCTACAGCAGTTAGGAAGGTTACAAAATGCCGGTGTAAGTTCTGTCATTAAAAGGTTTGATTCCCAACAGTGTTCCTTGTATATCTTTCTGTCAGACTACAGCTGTGTTTTTCGAATGAATAGCAACTCTTCTGAGATTGTTCAGTATGATTGTATTGTTAAAACTTCTACGGGTTTTCAAAATATTTCTATAACAATTTTTTTTTAAAACCATGATAGAGTAGATATATCAGAGTTCTATATGTATTATATGGTAAAAATGAAGCATTAAATAACATACCTCAAATTTTATAAATAAAACAAAATAAATTAAATAATACAATAATTATAATTAAACGTATAGCCTATATAAAAAAGAATTTTGAATTTTTTTTCATATAATATAATATTATACTATGTGAATACGTATATCTATATATTGATGTCACTTCTATGATTACATATGTACAGTATATATTCAAATATATATATATATGTTTTTCGATATAAATTTATATGTTTTAAGTATAGGGCTTGCTCAGTTTAACGTCCTAATAACCATTTAAAATATTTATTACGTAATTTTTCTGTTAAAAAAAAAAGTACAGTCTGGTATTAGCTCATTATAGAAAATATAGAATAATTGGATGATGAAAATTATGAATGAATGACCAATTATTTCTTTAAAAATTCATTAAAAAATATGTTTATTTAATTTTCAAAACAAAATAATAATATTATCATATATAGAATATTCATTTAATAATCCAAATTAACGCTTCATACATATATTATGTTTCTCTATATTAATGGTTTGCGATATAATTAGAGAAAATAATTAAGCTAGTGTTTAAAATGCCATACTTTTGTATCATATGAATGACCTTTTTTTCAAAAATTGTTTAAATTTATTAAACTATCCAATAAATAACAGCGGCATATTTAACCGCAATGGCTGCCGCCGTAAGGTCTTGTAGAATTGCTGCTAATTTTCTTAAATTACCTGCAAATATTCTGAAGACTAGTACTACAAACAGGTAAATAATTAAAAAGTGTTTCATTAATAATTATTTATTTTAGTCCTGCTTTTGCCAAATTTATTAAAAAAAACTTAAAATAAATAATGGGGATTTTTTTAGAAAATTATATGATTGCATAATAAGTTAATATTTACCAAACACGTTTGGGTATCTAAATTTTCTTAACTAAAGTTTAAAATATTAAATTTCGTTTTCTCTCAATTAATTAATTTTAGAAATTAACATGAATTTTATGTACTGGCTCTTATTGCTTAGCCTTATACTTATGTTATATAGTTATTATAGTTGTATCTCTAGGCTATGTATCCACCTAGTTGGATTTTTTTTCTAGGTTATATATATACATAATAGCTAATATAAATATGAAAATACTGTTATGTATATTATTATTGTAAGTTATACAGGTCTAATGAATAAAATACTATGTTTTTTTATGAGCTAAATATTTTATTTGGAAATTTTTTTCTAGATTATATGTCCACCTAAAATATTTAGCTCATATAAACAACATAGTATTTTATTCATTAGGTATAACTTATCATAATAATAATATATATATTATTAATAATAATACAAATATAATATAACAGTAATTGTATTTTCATATTTTTATTAGCTATTATGTATATATATAACCTATAGGCAGACACATAGGCATAGCCTAGAAATTATTTTCCCATCTAGGCAGAGATATAACATGTTTGTTTTTATAGTTACTTGACTTTGTAGTTAGTGCACTGCAAAATTAATAGACAATTCATAGACTATGAGCAGCTCATTGTGAGCCACTTATATTATGTGAATTATATAACACAAGATTATGTAAATGACTCAATCTGAGCCATTTTTTAGCAATTATCTCGATATGAGCCACCTTAATGACCAATTTATGTCCTGGCAAGTGGCATATGTCAAAGACTATGCCTATGGCATAGTGAGCTATCTTAATTTAAAGGATTATTTTATACTTCAACCATGATAATACTCTTACTATCAATTCATGTAATTATATATTTTGTAATTCCTACAAAATAAAAATAAATATTTTTTTGCTATATATAACTTTGGTAACATGACAAAACATGCCCAATATTGGTGCTAATAGATTGAAAAGTTTTTATTTTCAAATAAATATTTACTTAATTAACTATAATAGTCAGTATGGTGTGTGTTCTGAGCACAAAAAAGTGATTTTATTAAATAATAATGACTTTGTATAATACACTATTTATATATATTTTATTTATACTATTTATAACTTTAAAGTTATACCTGTCTGATATACCTCTGATGGCTTCCAATATATACATAATGTGGCATTATGCTTACAATTTCAAAGTATATGTATATTAAAAACAGTATAAGTTGTGCATAAATTGTGTTATCAGTATCCTTTAAAGATTTCAACTGTTTTGATAGAGTTATCTTTTTGGTGATCTTTAATCTTTTAATCTCAAAATGGTAATGTTTTGTCTTGTAACCCATAACTTTACTAATCTATTATTAATGACAGAGAATAAAAAAAATACAATTGCTTATTTTAAAATTGCCCATAATATGTATTTAAAACTCACTTGCTAGGCCTATGTTGATAGATAGACAGTTCCAATAGTTTACTTAATAGACTGGCCCAGTTAACTGGATTAGGATAAATAAATATTAAATAATATACCAGCAATTAAATCAGCATATTAATGGCATACATTACTGCTCTTTTAGACAAAAAACATTTGCATAAATTTTTTAAGTTTTTCAAAATTAAAACCATTTATTTAATGAAATTCTGACATTACATCTTGCTTTTTATTTTTAAAATGTAACAAGAAATGCTCAATAATTTTGATTTTGGGGATAGAGTATGTATTAAACTAGTTAGCACACTTCTAATATAGAATTCTATGTAGCTGGCAAACTCTGCTTGCTATAACATGATTTTTTTAGAATCCACAAAATATGTTTTTCACCCAAAACTATACAAATGTTAAATTAATACTGCCTATTAATGATCATATCAGTGCTCCTAGAGTGGCACAAAATTTTAGACTTGGTCTAATTTTTAATATACTGACCCAACTGCCAGAAAAATGGTACTTTGCCTAAAAGTTTGCATAGGTAAAGCATGAAAATGATTATACTTTTGAAATGATCATTAAAGATGCCCAACATTTATTGACTGATCCTTTGAAATGAGTCCTACATATAATCTATACAAATTTATCATGATTATTAATGTGATACTATATCCATTTCATAGTTGATTTAACATGTTTCTTTAATGTCTCTCATCAAAATATCTATATGTATTAAAATGATCTTAAATTGATGTGAACTGAAGAACAAGAATACACATACAAATAGAAAAAACCATTCTTCTCAAAAGGGACTCATAAACTACTCACATATCTTCCATTGCTCAACAATTTCCTGATATCATATCACTTTCTGAAGCCATCCAAACAAAACAATCATCATTTTGAGAATTGGATCAGACAAATGTGTCTGAAATGCCCTACATCATTACACCTGAGTAGATGGACAATTTGGAGGTGAAAGCTTGTCTATACAAACATACACCTAGTGATCAAGACCTTTTCCAGTACTTAAAGGCAATAAATGATGACAATACTGTGCCAACATTGATCAAAGTGATACATAGTGTTCTCATTTTACCCCATGGCAATACTGAGGTAGAGAGGGTTCAGTATCCTCCCTAAGATAATAATGAAAAAACAGTGACTCCACAAATGGTCTGAGCTCTAGCATTCACTATTTCATATTTATCAAAGATCAACCATACCAGTGCATCTTTCCCCATAACAGAAGACCTGATGGAAATGGCTGCATAGGCTCATACAACATATGATTTGAGAATAAAAGAGAACAAAAATAAAGAAGAAAATGGAAGAAGTCAAGGACATTAAATACATATTTATATTGTCGAATGATAAATATTCTAAATTTGTTTTGCAATTTGAAGCTACAAATTAAATTATTATAATAATTGACATCATTTGATCACATAAAATATGAAAGATTGAGAATGCTGAGAAATGAAAAAATTATATTAATCATGTTTCAAAATAATATGTTATCTCAATTAGAAGGAAGTTAGTGAAACAACACCCAAATTATGATAGATAATATAATGTACAACATGTTGTAAAAAGTATTAAATAAGGAAGTCAACTTTTAAGTCACTAATATTGGACTAATTTTACCAAAATGTTTAGTATTCTTATTATACATAGGTAATTAAATCATAATAGGCTATTAGGCACAATACCAAATTTTAGTATTTTATTAGTAATTTAAAAATTCTAAACCAACTCTTATTTATTGTTATCCATTGTAGGGTCGGCTATTGTTGTATAGATCATTTTGATGTTTTATGTTTTTAGTAACATATTAATTACCCAATTATTTGTATTAGTTGTACCCCTAGTGTTCTATTATATGTGTGTACTATCATATCTCCGTATGTATTAGTAAATAAATATTTTCTTATCTTAATTATTATTTTATTTTTTATAGGACATATTTCTTTGATTTTTTTAGATTTTTTTTCTTCAATTTCTTAGAAATTGTTATTAAAAAATCTATACACAATTTTATCAAAATAATCTCTTTTTGAATCACTATTTTTAAATATATTTTCAGTCTGTTAAAAAGGTTGATGCATTTTTAACTTTTCTGAAACATTCATATTTAAGTTTAAAAAGTCATATTTAGGTCAATTAATATGATGTGACTATATATTATTTTCTAAATAGTTCATACATGGGATAGTTTTAATAGTTTAAACATTTTGGCATTAATTATGTGATTAAGTAGATAAATGGTGTACATTTAAATGTATAATATAATGTTTATGAACTGTATACACTAATCTATATCTTAAAATTGGGGATATCATTACAATACGTGCCAATGGTATGTAATATTTTTCCGGAATTTTGTAAAACAATAACCTCTGAAAAACCTGGAAAAATCAGGGAATTTTGTTGAGCAAATGGTGTATGAATCTTGAATAATAATACACTTTGTTTCTTTCTTTGTCAATACATTATTTTTATGTAAAATCATTCTGTATAATTTTCTAGAGATTATACTATATTTTATAATCGTAGTCAGAACCGTGATTTTAAGCATAATGTGTGAAATTTCAAATCAATCATCAGCACAGTATATTTACTCCTGATTTCAATTTGCAGACATTACGCTGCCCAGTGGAAGCCAGATGACGAATTCTTTGAATCCAAGAAGGGTATAGTGGCCTTCCCCGATGAGTTCATAAAGAGTTGGGCCATCTGCAAGGAACCAACCAATCGTGAGTGGTTATGTTTAATACATACACTATAGTAATATGATTGTTTGCAACTTAAAATGTAGAATATAATCACTTATATGTTATGAAGGAGTTCTTATCTATATTCTTTGCACTTGGTTGTTATCTTAAAATTATATTTAATGGAAGATGGTCACATTTATTGGAACATTTTATTTTAATAAGTGCTGTCATTGAATCTACATGAATACTACTATATATGATGTTGTATATAAAAAATATTATTCTTATCTTGTATGTATATGTAATTATCTTAATTCCAAGTTATTTCAATTAATATCTGTTAATGTGACTTTTTTGTGGATGCATTAATTGTTTTACCATAATTGAAGTGTGTGTTTGTATTTGTTGGTATGCATTAAATATTACTTTAAATTGTTTCGGAATGACAAAGCACTGTGACGCTCTTGTGGTGGGTCTGCTATCTCAACTAAAAGAAAAGATTCTCTCAGATTTCCTCCATAAGCGCGGGAATTTACTCAGAATTATAACCTGAATATACTGTAATGTGTATCTACGACAAGATATGGTCTGGTGACGTGTGACACACCTCTATAGCTGTATTCTGTATCCACAAACCACACCAAACATCGTCCTGTGTCTTCCAGCCAAGAGTATAGAACGAGACTACCGCATCCAGAACATTCAGCTCAATTTCGGTCCCCAGCACCCGGCAGCTCACGGTGTGCTCAGACTCATTCTGCATCTGGACGGAGAGGTGAGCACAAATCACTCTACCCCTGACCCTTCGGTTCCCATGTCCTTACTTTTATGGCGGACCAGAGGGTTCAGTGTGGAAATCTCTAAGATT
>JAUZND010086798.1:0-15528 GCA_034780555.1 Coelogynopora nodosa | reverse complement strand
ACTGTCTACTAACAAATTGATATCTTTATCATGAATTTTCACAGTAACGTGCTCTAAACAATTATTGCTAGTACTTTTAATAGAAAACACAGTAACAGATTTTATTTGTTTCGGCTTATGATTCGATGTACTTTTAGATTTACAAGCAACACTAAAATGGCCTACTTTCTTACACTTGTTACACGCTTTGTTCTTAGCTGGACAGTTAAGCCATCCTGCTTTATGCCCTTTTTTATTACAACAAAAACAAATACAATCCTTAAAGTCATTGGAATTAGTGTCACTTTTAAGCATCTTACCATCCCGCTTCGAATTTGCACTATCCATCCTCACTTGTCGAATGCCGTTGCCGGTGGATACCCCGGAAAACGTTTTGTCTATTGTCCGTGCGTCATTCTTGGCGAGCTCAATGGAATTTGCCAACTGGATTGCACGTGTCAGGTTTAATCCCTCCCCCTGTTGTAGTAGAGTCTGGCGGATCTTTGGGTCCTTTGCTCGAGCCCCTAGCATCACCATTATCATCCTGTCTTGAAGGGCGCCAAAATCGCATCGTGCCGCTTGTTCACGTAATATTGAAATAAATTCATTGATCGATTCTCCTTTTTGTTCCATTGAAATAAACTTCACCCACTCAGCAATCACGTTGTGCGTCGGCTCGTAGTGAATTTGTAATAGGTTAAAAGCCTCATCGACACTCTCAACGGTGTCCGAACCCGGAATAGTGTTAAAAGTTCTTTGCCCTTCACTTCCTAAGCAATGTTTCAGCATTGCTATCTGAACCTTGGCGTCTTTTTCTGAAGTACCGCTTGCAATTAAAAATACCTCCATTTGAGCCCTCCATTGAGAAAATATTAATGGAGGCTCTCCAGAGGTCTCATGAAAATGTCTAATAGACGCAATTAAACTGACATCCTCGTCGCCAATATGTGTAATAAAGTGTGTCTTGCAGTCTTCTTTATAATAATGGTAATTAAAATATGCAGTCAAATGTGCAGTAAAATCTTTTCCCAAATGATTAGTTTCAGCATTTATTCGACTATTTTATAAAAGTTTTACATTTCATACTATTCAGTACTGCTGGTTAAAGAGTTTATAGTTTTTTTAGTAAATTTCCAGGTTAGTGATACATTAATTCTGTAAATATTTCCCCAAACGTCTTTCGTCAGAATACCGACGAATTTTTTCTGTAAAGTACTTTACAAAGTACTAAACTTTATGAAACATCAAATACTTTACAATTTGCTATTTTATTTTCAGTTGTTGTGTCGCGTAAGTTTGTTTTGATATTTTGCTAAATATTTTGTTTTAAATAAGTCTAGAATATTTGATATAAATATATAGATCAAATCAAATAAATTATTCCTTCATTTCATGTTACAGTAATATAATAAGTGTTTCTGGTACATTTTAATTGTTTAACTAATTAAGCCAACATTTTGTTCTGACATTGTCGTCGCATAATATGTTGATCGTTGTTACTAAGATACCGATGAATATGTAAATATTTTATTTGAGCACAAGAGTGTATAATATCAAAAAGTAATCTTTGTTATGCATAATAATGCTGCCTATGTTGGATAGCATTTCATTGGTCATGCTTCGAAATGTTTGTATAATCATGTATACATACCACTCTAAAAACATGCTATCTTTGACATCTTTGACATCTTTTTGACATTTTTGACATTTTAAAGGTGTCTATAGTGGTGATCAATGCAGCCTACTTAGTGAGCATTATTTTTTTCTAAAATTGGCTACATTTACAAATACTCCTGTTTATAATATTGCAGGAAGCTGGCGCAGATTCAAGAAACACAGTTAGAGTGGGGGGGGGAGCTAGTATTTGTTTTGCAGGGAGGCGAGGCCGGCTAAGCCTGGAAGGGGTGAGCGTTTGCATCCTTAGGATTTTGGTGCCAATTGTGGTGCTTCCAAGGCCAAGGACTTTAGTACAGTCACACTGTTGACAGTAAATTTGATCATTACGCAAATATAGGGCGTATCCTAAAAAAAACAGGCAGCTGTAAGGTTTCGGGGAACTTAATAATTGTTCGTAATTAGTAAATAAAGGCACACACATTTAAGAAATCGATCGACACATAGAATGTCAATTTAAACGATATTACGATGTTCATAGTTAAAAATAACTTTAACATTATATTATTTTTGAGTATTTTTTGAGGAATATCCAAATCCAATTTTTACATTATCTAAAGGAAAAATGTATAAAAATAAATGTAATACAATTAGTCGCATATTATAATAAAAAAAAGATATTATCGTGAGTTATGCAGATGGTATTTACTTCAATTTGGCTTTATCATTAATTATCTAAAAACACAATTAATTAATATTTAGAAAAAATTATAATATTTTGTTTATTAAAAAATATAATTTGAATTTATTCATTAAACATATTATTTAACATAATTCATTACAAAATGTATTTAACTCAATTTTCAAAAAAATAATATTGAAATTATGAAAAATTTATTATTATTAAATTAAAAAATGTAATATTAAATACAAAATAATAATAATACATTACATTGTAAAAAATAAACAGTGCGTCAGAACATTGGTTTTAAAACGAACATAATATTTAAATAAAATTGAATAAATTCACTTAAATAAAGTTAGACAAATATATATTTATTATAATTAGGCACAATTATTCAGGAATCATATGTAATACTTATATGTAATACTGTCCTTTCTCGGGTATCTTAACACAAATATTCAAAAAGAATACAACTAAAAAAACAATTTATCTAATTTTAAAAAGATATGACTGGGTATAGGCAGTCATAAAGATAATACACAGATGATACTATTTTTAGACACAACTTATGCTTACTATATCATAGTGTTGAGAAACAGTCACAATCTTGGCTTCAAAGTTGTAATATCGATTTATCCATCTAAAATACTAGCGGCAGCATCGATTCAAATTGCGGTCATATGCATAACTTACGCTTACGATCGATAGCATCGAGAAAACAGTTTTGGCAATATCGATTTATCCATCTAAAATACTAGCGGCAGCATCGATTCAAATCGCGGTCATATCTTTTAACACTTATACTACAGTATAATCCGGTTATAACAAGAACTCGCTTTTAACAAGCTATTTGGCTGGTCCCTGCAAAACTTGTATATAAATACACTATACTAGCCTCGAATAATACAAGTATGGTTATAACAATAACTTGCTTATAAAAACATATTTTTCGGTCTCTACACATAATTACTCCTCTTATAGCAAGCAAACCTTATGTTTACACTTTATGTGTGTGCCTAACATCATTTTTTAGTAATTTTGTGACAATTTCTGTATGCATACATGCACATTTAATATTTAGTTTTATATTTTTGTATAAAAATAGTTACGTAAAAACATACTGGTCGTTTTTTATTGCTACTTATATTAATTACATTAATTAATATTTAGTATGTGGTAGGTACTCAACATTACATCAATTGTAGGGGCCTCGGATATAACAAGCACATTTTTACATTCTCTTCAATCTTGTTATAACCGCATTATATTATATTGGTAAGTTGATATAGTTGCGAGAAAGACTATGATTATAATTACGGATTTATGCTTATGACAGCTACTTCGAGAAACGACCCCCTGGTTACCAAAAAGCTCAGTCGTGAACAAGGCCTACAAGGTAAGAGAAGTGTACTTGAATGAATGAATGAATTAGGGATTGTAAGGTGTATTACTGTTACACAGATGGTATTCATATATATATATATATATATATATATATATATATTGAAAAAGGTATTAACATTTAGGCAACTAGAGTACACTATGAATAACCAGTTAACAATCCTTCAATACCATATAAATCAAATGCAGGGCATTTTTATAAACAAAAATGTATAAATAATTTAGGAATTTAACTTTAAAAATATTTCAAAAAGAACTCTGTATTAAAACTACAAATTAAACTTTAAAAAAATATATATTTAGTACTGCTAACTGTTTTCTATCAGACATTTTATTTTTAAAACTTTTTTTTATATGTAAACAATTAAATTAAATATAAATTGTTAGCTAGTATCTTATAAAACACTTATCATTAAAATAAGACGTCATCAATAATAGATAATTAGATGCAATTTACGTTGCTGTTTCTTTGTTTACGCAATAAGATGTAACATTTAAAAAATAATATACTATACGGCTAGACTGCTTTTCAATTATCTATCATATGGCTGTTAATATTATATGAATCAATGGTTGAAACGGTTAGGATAGGTTTGTGTGTCGCCGCCTTATTAATATATACCCCATTTATTTAAAAGTGAATCATTATGTCAACTCCATGAAATATAGACTATAGCATACATAGTGTATTTTTTGTGTTTATTGTATTTTTTAACATTTATATAACATTGTTATGAACAAAGATTTGAAGGCTTTTTTATGCGAGAAGGTTTTCTTAATGTTCTCGTACATTTCTTCTTCTTATGCATGACGTGTTAAAAGCGAGTTAAAATAATGTTAGTTTCCACCAATATTTTACATTTTTGAAAACTGTTTAATTCGGAACTTCTTGTTTTTCTTTTACAATGTTCAGAATTTGAAATGCTTATGGGTAAGTTTGTTTAATAGAAAATCATTTCATATTAACAATCATAAACTTCAGATAAATGAAAGTCAATATAAATTCATATAATTACAAAGCAAAGTGGAGCCATGTGATTGCACACTGCACATTTTTATTATTTCTAACGACTTTAAAAAAAAAAAAATCAAATTAAATAATTAGTGTTTTGGTAACGATATAAGATTTAATGATAATAAAAAGTTTTAATTTTAGCAATAATAAATTCCAAACTTTTTTATCAATCTTTATCTCTGAAAGAAGCCTAAAGACCATTGATAGTTTGTCATCTTAATTAACGTTTTTTTGTAATTGCTAAACATATCTTTTTATATTATATACATTATATAAAACATTGATTCTTTACATTTCTTTGTTTTTTCAGCAGAACCGCGTAAGTTTGTTTTGTGTGGAAAATACAGTTGTTCTAAATTGTTTTATATGTGTAGACATAAAGTATGTCAAGATTACTCAACGAAATGCTAACATATGATGCAATTATATATTTTTTAATTTGGAAATGTTGTAATATTTAAAATACATTTTTAGCCCTTTTGCACTGATAAATTATGTATTGTATTACATATTTGTTACTCATTATCACAATTTAAATCAGTAATTATTTATTATTATAAAAGAACGTGTCGATATAACATTTTAAAAATATCTTTATGAACTGTTGTAAATTAATAATTTGGCAATAATGGATAATAGTTAGTAAAATTGGATTAGGTTGTCCGTTACACAATTTATGTTGATGTAATATAAAATTTTGCTATTATTGCATTATGTTTTCTCACGATACTTTTCAATATTTAACTCCATTAAAAAAAGGAATATTCGTACATACGAATATTAAATTAAAAAAAATTAATGCTACGTATACAAAAATAAAATTGAACACAACAGAAACAAACACGAAATTTGGGGAAAATGTAAAACGAGAGAACGTATAAATATACTATAATATGCATAAATAAATTAGACCGCGATAATGTAAAAAAACGAACGAAATGTACAAGGGACAAAGACTTGATGTGCAGCACGGTATCTCCGTGAAATTCAGAGTAGACTTCATTCCCCATTGTCGATAATGTCACTGATAAAAACACTTATTGGGGTCACAATCATTAATACATCACAATGAATTTAGTTTTTTGTTGATGTATGAGCATTGAAGTCACTTTTGTTGATGTCTGGAAATTGAAGTCACTTTTGAAAAGGGTAAAATTGTATTAACGCATGTTCAGTTTATAATTTGGTTAAATTATTTAAACATGGAGATTAAAGTTCCCCAGGTATTTAATTGTTTAAAACCTCGAAATGTCATTCCTGCACATATGTTTAGCAACTATATCACGCTTTATAGTACCCGTACATAATTATATTGGTAATATAGTACTATTTTAAGCTAAAATTTAAACTGACAGTTTTTCGGTGTCATTGTTTGTGGAAATGAAGGTAATATTCCAAACAACCCCCCGATAAAGAACATGACATAATTAGCAAAGCCGATTAGTTGTCAATGCCCATGCACCAGGAATGAAGTGTAACTATTTTATCGACGTCCAAAGCAGAAGGTTTTTGGGTCGAGCCCACAAAAGTTTATTTAACACTTAAATTATATATGGCCGGATTGCAGATGAACTAATGTTTCTTCAAAACTATGGCCCCTATCCATGTTACGGTATCAACTAGTCAATCCATATGGCAGCAGTTACTTTAGTGAAGCTGTAAACATTGAACCATGTAATAGTACACTTTGAAATACAATTGAAGCTAGAATTTCTAGATACAAATATCGGACATACCGTTGATGTTGTCCAATCGCAATCTCGCTCCATGGAAAGGAGGTACATTTAATTGTTTATAAAATGATGTTTTTCCAACTCAAATTTTGCCTATTTTAAAAACCTTACACTATCAATATTTTAATTTTAAAACATTTCTCATCAGGTGTGCAAACAATTACAGTTTGCCTTGAGTAAAACGATTAAGTAAACCTATCGGTTATTCATTGGATACTAGATTTTATTTCGGATCATTTTATGATCAGCATCTTGATCATAATACACAGCTTCAGAGTAAACTTGTTGGTTGCATTTCGTCAGGCAATGATGAATACCTAAGATTACGTTTTTATCATCCTTTTGCGGTTTAATATTCAACAATAAATAGTTTTGACAGATCCTAGAAATAAGTATTTGATTTATGTAATTTCATGACTCATGACTACCACATTCATGTTCACTTATTGATTTGTTATTACTTCAAAATCGGACGGTTGCGTTCGTTTGTGTCAATCCTGCGGGGTTACCTACACTTTTAAATCAGTGCATCAATGTTCGATGCGGATACATAGTTGACTAAACCAGTGTATCAACGTTTGATACAGAGACATAGTTGACTTACCCATCCGTTGTATTGACCGTTGATTGAGGGAGGTGATTAGTAATTACTCTAAAATTGTATATTTACGGTCTTAACCTTGCGAATGTAGTCGTCATCCAAATTTAATTAAATAAATTGATAAGACAAGTGAAGAGATGTGCTGCATAATGCAAAAATAATTATTTTCACTACTTGGTTACTATCTCAAAGTTAGCAGTAGAAGGATTTTGAATGTTACTATTCTTTCTTTCAAGTTAATTACTTGTCTGAATACATTACTGACAAAGATTCCCCTGTTTATAGTAGAAAAAGTTTATATTTGAATAAATTATATAATAAATTTTAAATCAATTTGTTCATTTTTGGAATGTTATATTTTGCATTTGCCAATTTTACGTTTATACGTATAAGATTAATACACCTGTTCTGGTTTTTAATCTCATAATTCAGTTCTAATTTGTGTCATACATGGTTTTAATTGTTTAGATTTTTTTTAATTCACACGTATCGATTGCATAAAATAAAGAAGGATGTGTTTTTTTAATAATTTAAATAACGACGTTTAGATTGACTGGAACTATTATTTTCGCAAAGCTACAATATGTTTCTGTTCTTCTTTTTTTTTCATTTCAGATTATAATGATGAGTCTGAGTGTATGTATATTTCACATACCTTCACATACCTTTCCTATACCTTCCTGTACCTTCATATACCTTCATGTACCTTCATATACCTTCATGTACCTTCATATACCTTCATGTACCTTCATGTACCTTCATGTACCTTCATATACCTTCATGTACCTTCATATACCTTCATGTACCTTTATATACCTTCATGTACCTTCATATACCTTCCTGTACCTTCATGACCCTTCATATACCTTCATATACCTTC
Source organism: Coelogynopora nodosa (assembly GCA_034780555.1). Classification (NCBI taxonomy): domain Eukaryota; kingdom Metazoa; phylum Platyhelminthes; order Proseriata; family Coelogynoporidae; genus Coelogynopora; species Coelogynopora nodosa. The sequence continues at coordinate 7,620 of JAUZND010086798.1, read as the reverse complement.
ATGAACCTTCATATACCTTCATATACCTTCATGTACCTTTATATACCTTCATGTACCTTCATATACCTTCCTGTACCTTCATGAACCTTCATATACCTTCATATACCTTCATGAACCTTCATATACCTTCATATACCTTCATGTACCTTCATATACCTTTCCTATACCTTCATATACCTTTCCTATACCTTCATATACCTTCATATACCTTCATATACCTTCATATACCTTCATGTACCTTTATATACCTTCATGTACCTTCATATACCAATCTATTTCCTATACTAATTATTACATTTTTATGTGTATATATCTATATTTAAAACTATATAATATTATGACTGCTTTTTAATGTACTTATTGTTTATTTTCATAAATTGAAGTGGTGATAGGTAAGGTTGGCTGATTTACTGCAATTGTTGAGCTCTTAATTAATAATAATAACACTGGTGCATTGATTAATATTAACTAAACCATCATTAAATTACACATTGCTCATGTTAGGATATCTAATGCATTGACGACATCGTCATTTTTCAATTGCACACTAATTCACGTTTAATACACTAAGATACAATAGGTGTTCTATTCAACACATGATGGCATTTTGAACTAAACATGTGTCAATTTTAGTTTTAACAATTTCGACAAGTTTGACAAACTGTTACTTCCTTGTCAGGCATAATTAAGTATTTTGAAAATGTTGTTTTTTCATGATTTCACAATTGACACTTGCATTCTATAATGTAAGACATTTGCATAAAATTAGAAATATGATATCTGTACTACATAACATTTACATACATAAATTATGGCATTCTGCTTTAGTGACATGATTGCCCTGCTGTTATCTAATATTGATATTAACAAAATACAATAAGTTGCCTTTTGACTTTCAATATTTTAGTACGACTCATACATCTCATACATCTTGTTATGCAGACATTATTATTTTAGCTTTTGTGATCACATTTGTTAAAAACAAATAATTTAAGAATGTATTTTCAATTTTACCAATGTGTTCTATTTACATATGTAGCTATTTCATTTTGCCTTCACGTTTTCAGGTTTAAATGCTCCGCGTAAGTTTAATTGATGAATAATAATTATTGTTTTCACAAAAATAATAAATTTTACACTGGCGGGTAAACGTAAGCTTGATATTAAATGTAAACATTAAAACAAAGAAATAGTGTATATAGTGCAAATAATTAAAATACAATTTGACGATTAACAAATATGATATTAATATATGATGCATTAGATTTTTTCAAAAGATTTAATTAGCAATTTACAAATTGTTCATGCGTGATATAATAATTTATTATTATTTTTTTTTTAATTTTCAATAATGTAACATAATGTTATACTTAATTTGAGTATGTCTCGAAATATTTAATATAATGACTGTATACATTTCATTAGTTATTAAGAACATGCATACTATTTAAACAAAATCTTGAAATATGTGAATAAATAAAAAACCTAAATTTTAAAAGATTAATCCGGATAATTTAATTGCATAATTTAGTTCAAAAGAGCAAATATAAAGCCCCAATCAACTTATTATTAAATAAACATTTACAATATAACTTTAAATATTATTCCTGATTAATCGATATTAGCACGACTAAATTAAATCGATTAGTCAATATTAGCACGACTAAATTAAATCGATTAGTCGATGCTAGCACGACTAAATCCTCATTATATATGAACGAAACGCCAAATTCGTATTTTAATTAAAAATGATTGCGATTTCAAACATGATTAATTGATATACAATAAGGTTTTCTAGTAAATATATTAAACAGTTGTATTACTGAATTTGACACAATTATACATTTCCATGTTATGCGTGTATTTTTTAAGCAAGAACACGATATATATATATATATAAATATTCGTATTTCAGTTATACATAATGTATTAAAGTATTTTGGCCTGTAAAAATTAAATATTTAAAATTATATAACTATCAATTAATTCTTCGAACATTTTTGTGAAGTTTAGCTTCCACTATCACACAATAATACTTCGAACATCTTATAAATGCTTTGTTATCATTATCCATTTCAGTTTGACAAATTAGAATTATATATATATATATATGAAATACGAAGCCCAAATAGTAAAAATTAAAAAATGCATCGTTAATATTGAATATATTAAAAACTAATTTAAATAATATTGTTATATATAATATGTGTGGAAAGTTATTGGTTTGTAATTATTTATATTCAGATAGTCTTTAGTATTGCTTTTGTAATACATGTATATATTGATATATTTATATTGACTAAATAGATGTCAATTGTTTTTAAAAGAAATATTATTATATTCTGAGTAAATGTTAATTGTTGGGTTGAATGATTTCTATATTTTTGCAATTGTATTACATTTAATATGTTGTTTACTCTTGTTCTGTCTTATTTGCAGATATTGAACGTCAGCGCTGTAAGTTGATTTCAAAGACCAACATTTGTTTGTGTTCGTAAATATACATTTTTTAATAAATACATTTAATAAACATTTATAATAACAAATATATATTCGATTTGTACCGAACTTATAACAAAATAAAACAAGCTAAATATATTATTATATCTATCAAATTTAATTTACACACATACAATTACTTATATATATATAAGTAATATAGGAAGGGCCGATTCTATATATTCAAAGTAGAAAATGCGTGTTTTGGTAAGAAACTAATTAGAAGAATATTTATATTTTAAAATATCTAAATATTATTACAATATCTAAATTAAATGATTTAATAATCCACGGAGAATTAGTTATTTAAAAAAAATTAATTATTGTAAATGATATGTGATTAGAAAAAGTCATTTGTACGATTTTTTAACAATAAAAGCATAGTTTTGTTCAATACGAATGGAAGATGAAAGAATATATTCTTTGAGAATCGATTCCAATATTTTAAATAACAGAAAAACAAAAGCAACCACACGTTTTTTTTAAATTTACGAATTTGTTAGTTTTATTACTGCTATCCAATTATTGACAAAAACATAACTTGCTTTACATTGCTAAGCAAACAAACTTTGGGACAAAAATTAAGGATACCAATACCAGATCAGATAAAAAAGCGATGTCATTTAATTATATTGGGTCATTATTGCCAATTGTCTTAATCAACCATTAATCTTCGTCTTTATTCATATTTAGCACTATCAGTGGTTGTTAAAAGTAAACATGGTTTATCATAAAGAGGAGTCTTTCAAATAATTTAATAGAGACGTTATTGACTTAAGGCAATTGGAAATACTGAGACAATATCATTAAATTACATAGACGTCTTAACACTATTAAAAAATGTACGCTTCGAAGTATGGTCATAATTATTAGGAAATTACAATAAATTGCATAAATTGCATAAATTGCATAATTGCATAAATTACAATAAATTATTAAAATACATACCGGTCATTATGTGTTAGTAGATATTTGAATAACTTTTTAATCAGATACAATTTTAATTGAATTATGAATAGAAAATATGTTATTTAATAACCAATAATTTAAGAGATCATAAAATAATTTTTTCGTGTCACTTTAAAATGTTTTACTCTTTCATTGTTCAATTACATCTATACTGGCAATTAATTTTTTTTTCTAAAAGACGTACTGAGATATTATTTTATTTTATTTCATCATATTTGATTTTGAAAAAAATTATCTCTTTCAGTGTGTAGTATAAAACATTAACTGTGGCCTCAGCCTATAGACATCATAATCAGGATTTGCCAAGTGACCTCGTTACTTACTTAAAACTCATATAGAACGGAAATTGAATGGATGCTAACAAGATAAATCCCAAACAATATGATAATGTCATTGCCGCATTACCATCAATTCATGCAAGTCAGGAGTACGTGCAGAGAATTGGACCGACTACCTTCGTTACACCTCTCCACGATAGTGTTTTTGTAGATACGCACTCCTGTAGTAAATAGCTTTCGTGAATTGATAGCAACTTGTTTTGAATTGATCATATTATGTTTGATTTTAATTAGTTAACATTCCCTGACTACATTTTTATAAATTGGATGTACCGATGTCACTTGTACAAGACTGATCAACTTTGTCAGACTTCAAACCAGCTTTATATTTTTTTATGCAAAAGAAGGATCAGTGGTTTGAATGTTAATTTGCTTTAAGTTCTTAATTGATTCTAACTTGTTGGGCGTTTTTGTTTAACTAGTCAAATAAGGTATCTAACGTTATTACGGACAAAACATGGTATTTTTGCTGGTTCTCCGTTTATGAAGAAAGTTCCTTTTTCCAAGAAGTTATCAACAATTTCATAATATTTTTTGATAAATATTTGCCATGCGTAAATGTAGTGTTTATAAATATTGTTAACGATATTTTTAGAATATTTGTTTTTAAATATCGCTGAATTATATATTTTTCAATCATACAATAAGCCGCCGCTATTTATTATTATTTTTTTAATTTTCAGTTCTGGGTTCGATGTGTAAGTTTTTTCATTGTACAATAATGATTGTGTTCTAAAATGCAGTACACATTTTAGTTAACTCTCACATTACTCAGTAATATTAAATGTATTTAGTTTTCAATTTAACGAGCATTTTTTCTGCACCCTACATATCTATATATATATATATATATATACATAAGATATACATATATGGTTGTCCAAAAGTCCCGAAGTGTGATTAGAACGTCGAGGAATAACTAATAGCAAACCAAATCATACAGTGCAATTCCTGTGCAATGCATATTTGTATGAATGAAAGTGATCCTTCTGATACCAGTCTTCTAGGACAGTTTTGTGTCGATTTCTTTGGTCTCTGCAAAAGTACGTTTTCAGTCAGCTAACACTATTAACACTAATATACTGACATGGGCACACTTTGTGACTTTTTGAACTATTGGACATGTAGCATGTTGTCATATTTTATTATCGTGTTAAATACTTAAATATTATTATGTCAAATAACTTACAACAATAGACAATAAGTTATAACAGTTTTTTTACGATGGGTACATAAAGAAAATAGTACATTGTTGCGTAATTGAAAAGGGTCTAAGTGCTGTCCCTGTTTATTACGTGTAACATATATAACATTTTCTATTACCATTAATTTGTTAATAATGTTTTGAAAGAAATGAAATGGTGTAAATATATTAATCAGCTTAATTGTTATTACTATTAATTTGATTGACTGATAATGCTCTTTTCGCAACTATGTATATATATATAGTTTACTCTATGTGACGTGTTTTACTTTACAGTGTTTCATTGTTTTTTTCATTTTTCAGCCCAAAAGTGTAAGTTTTAAAATAATGTTAATAAAAAGTGGGAGTAATAAAAATAAAATATACAACTTGCCTAGTTGTAAAAATAAATATAATAATAACATGTTCAATTGATCGTTTTTCTGAAATTCATCGGTTTTATATATTCTGAGTAAATATATTAAATACTATATAATGTATACATATCTTTTTATTCATTACGTATTGTATGAGCCTACACAAACACATGTTTAGATGATGGCAAGAATAACAACATAATTACATTCTGTGAAATTCCAATTCAAATGTCAAATGCGCACTCAATCATTAATTGGAATCCATCCTTCGCGAATAATTAAATGAAATCAATCAATAAGTTCTTCGTAATTCAATTTATTTGTTTATTCAATATTGATTATAAGAGTATTGTATTGATTGTTGTCATCGTAATAGTTGATTTGTAAAATACAATAAAATACTTTTTGCATTGTTATGTTTCTATGGTTCAGTACTTTAATTATAAACTATTATTTTGCCAAACAAGTTTCTGTGCTATATAATTATGTCTTAACATTTTTTTCTCTGATTTCAGGGCTTTCGATTGGAGATCAATATATATCTGCACGTAAGCAAGAATACCAAATACGTATATAACTAAAAATTAGTAGCCTTTTATAGTAAAATACTTTTTAATACTAGCAAGTATAGCTTAAATGTAAATTTAAAGATGTATGATTTTATCAAAGTAATATATTTCTAAATATGAAAACAATCGTTACATTTTTTGTGATTCCCCATTAAAATTTAGCATTTTACTTCAAGCGGCTAACAATATCTTAGCTGCAATAAAATAATAAAGTAATCAATATATTAATTCTTAGTCAGTTATGAACGAAATTAGAATTTTCTAATTGACTAATCTTATATAATAATTGATAGCTTCGTCAGACTCCCTTACTTATGAGGAAACCATGACAACAAAAGCGTTTATGCAACAATAATGGTTTTAACTTATAAACTTAGGTTATGTAGGCTATTTGTACTAAAAAGGTGCTATGATCAAAGTTTCATTTAAATGTGGTACTGTTCCAACAGTTTTTAACAGATGTCCTAAAATGTTTTGTATATTTTCTGTAGTTCATGTTTGTTCAAAAAGGAATAATTTAAAATATATATATATTGTAATAGTATGGTTTTGACATATTAAATTGCCGCCCAATAAATTGGATCAATATAGACTATCAATATGGAGTGTAACTTCAAATTAAAATAAAAAATGTCCTTTTAAAAGTAGCATTGTCAGTAGATGTTCTGATGACAGACATATCAATAACCATATAATGAAAATGGGCATAGCAACATGCATAGCAACATGCATAGCAACATGCATAACACCATTCATAGTAACCTATATAGAAACGGACGCAAAACAACAAACATACTACGCGTAGATACAAGCATTACGTGCAAAAAATCTAGCATAAAAAGCATAGCAACGAGCATAATATGCATAGCAACATACATACTATGCATAGTAACATGCGTAACATCTATAGAAACGAGCGTAACGTGCATCATGTGCATAGCAACAACTATTGTTAGCAGGATGAGGGAGGTCCACTGTTGGAATTGGTGTTGCTAAGATCTGCTCATCTTTAGATTTTAATACTATAACGTATGAAGCAAAATAAATCTAAACAACAGCATATGACAATTGAATATCAGTTTAATTCATATGTGTCTGATCAGTCACCGATACAATATGTCACATTTTTTCTTAGCTTGTTGTTCAATGTGTTATTAGTTCAAGTGCACATACAACTGTTGTAACTAGGGTGTTTTGTAACTAAGGTGCTGTAACTAGGGTGCTGTAATTAGGGTGCTGTAACTAGGGTGCTGTAACGGGGGTGCTGTAACTAGGGTGTTGTAACGAGGGTGTTGTAACTAGGGTGATGTAACTAGGGTGCTGTAACTAGGGTGCTGTAACTAGGGTGTTGTAACTGGGGTGCTGTCACTAAGGTGATGTAACTTGGGTGTTGTAACTAGTGTGATGTAACTAGGGTGTTGTAACTAGGGTGTTGTAACTAGGGTGCTGTAACTAGGATGCTGTAACTAGGGTGTTGTAACTAGGGTGTTGTAACTAGAGTGTTGTAACTGGGGTGCTATAATAACTAGGTGTTGTAACTAAGGTGCTGTAACTAGGGTGCTGTAACTAGAGTGCTGTAACTAGGGTGTTGTAACTGGGGTGCTATAATAACTGGGGTGCTGTCACTAAGGTGATGTAACTTGGGTGTTGTAACTAGTGTGATGTAACTAGGGTGTTGTAACTAG
>JAUZND010086787.1:0-15529 GCA_034780555.1 Coelogynopora nodosa | reverse complement strand
AGAATTTACACCCATATTCACTCAACCTATGTATATATATATAATATATATATATATATAATATAATATGTAAAATATATATACATAGGTTGAGTGAATATGGGTGTAAATTCTAAAGAGTGGAGAATACCCACACTAATTTCAACAAGAGGGAATAGGTGGATAGTCCATGCTGCCCATTAAGTATTATTTTTCTAAATTAGATATTATAATCTAGATAGCTCATACCATCCCCCTGACCAAATAAATTAATTAATGCCAGTAATAAATTGATGTAATTAATTTGCTTATCTTTAAAATATTAGTCTGGAGCAACCTAGCCTCAGTTAGGTTAGGGAGATATGTATCAAAATATATTAATTTATTTCAGCCTAATATTATTTATACCATACATTTATTTTAAATATTTTATACTAATAATTCAGGCTATGCTTGCAAGGGGTTGGCATTGGCATCTTTATGATTTTGTTAATGGTGGTGCTTCTTTTGGTGATCATAAGTGAATTTAGATCATTTGCAATCCATCCATAATATGGAAAGTGAAAATGTAAACTGTCTGAAACAGTCCAGACAGTTCATAAACTGTTGGGTCACAGGGTAATAAAAGTTATAATGAAATCAATTATTAATTATATATTTAAAATAAATCTATGGAGTTTGGAATATAAAATGTTAATGTTTTTAAAACCTTTCCATGGAGCAAATATACAATGTTTTTAAATTTTCATAAAATATATAATTTGCAAGCAGTCCTGAATTTATCATTATTTTCATTCCAGTTACTCAATATTCACATCATTTCTCTTTTCAATGGAATTTAGAATAAAAAATATGAATGCTAAACTTGTTTAAAACATTTGTAGAGCAGATGTAATGCTTTTAAATGTTCATAAAATTTAAAATTGCAAACAGTCCAGATGGAAATCGGAGGAAATGCTCTAAAATAAAATGACTACATTTCTTATACACTATGTTTTACAGGTGGTTTTCCCCACAACTCCATATATGGTAATATAAATAATAATTATGTTAAAAAACAATAATGTATGGTAAAATTAAAATTAAATATGAGCAGTAAGACTAATAAATATGTACAAACTCTCTTTTACATATAAGTTGTTTTAATAGAATTTGTTATTTTCACTTTTTTTATTGTTATGTTTATTATAATTTTATAGTTATAGTAGATTTAGTGAATAATTCATTTGTTTACTGTTGGTGAGTAATTTATGATTTGCTTTCTGTTCAGACTATTTGCTAACCATTGGATTTTGCTTTCTAATGTCAACACTTCCAAGACCAAGTACTTTAGTACAGTCACACTTTTGAAATTATATTTGATCATTTTGCATATACTTTGAAACAAGAAAAATATGATTGTGAGTTATTCAGGGAAGTCGCTAAGGGGGCAATGGGTGCTATAATAGAACATTAAATAAACATACATTTCATATCCATGTGCAATTTAGCATTTTAATTTATAATACTTATAAATTATTGTAAATGCTATATTGTATATGTCTAATAAGTGTACATTAATTTAATGTAATTTAGGAGCTTTATTATACAAAATGTATTATAAGTATTGAATTATAAGTATTTTAATTATAAGTATTGAATTATAAGTATTTTAATCATAAGTATTTAATTATATATAATTATAAATAATAATAAGTATTATAAGTGTTACAAAAGTATTATACAAAATGTAACATAATAATGATTATTTATACATAAACTTATTAATGCTTATATTAATTATATATCATATTATAATCATAGTAGCTAATATAAAAACTTACAATAATTGTTTTGTTGAGGCAAAATTAATAAAAATACAATTATATATATTATTTATACATGCTCATCTGTAAGAGTACCTATTTTAATATGTGCAATTAAAATTTTATATATATACTAAACAGTGAGGATTTTAATGTTTTAAATGCAGTTTATTGCTCTTTTATACTTATTCTGTGGGTGTTTTAATAGACTCCAATCACCTCGTTTACATCCACAGACCCTATTACTCAGGGCTTCCAGTTTTCCAGTAATTTCTTGTATTACAAGGCAATTTGATTAGGACTCAATATTTAATAATATATACTACCCCTACCCCCTGACACATACCTGACCATCACTATCCAATTGTGCAGTCATCTGTAAACAGAATAATGATTTTAAATGCTTTTAAAAGCATTCTATATCAATAGAATGAACCTTTTTAGGACTATGCACTGATTTATAGGCTTAGCTATTTGCCTCGCCTTACATCTCTGGAGATTGTTTTAATTTTTCTGGATTTCAAAAAAATGCTCATTCTTTATATTCATGACTAAATATTATTTTTATAAAATGTTTTCCTATTTAAAAACCCATATAACTTTATTTTATGTAATAAAACATTTCATTTGATTAATTATTTATAGTAAAAAATGCTTATTATAAGCTAGTTCAAGTGGTACCATGATACATACCTAATTGTCTCAGTCTTTATATCAAAACATAGCATTTTTTAAAAAGACTGATTACTAATTTAATAATATTATGACATGAGTGTAATTTTATCTTTTATACTATTAAATAAATAATATTATTATGTTTTTTGTTTTCTATATAATTGTAGTTAGTTGATTTTATAATTTATATATTAATAATTTTACAGCATACTTATTTTTTATTATAATTTATTTTCTTAATATCAATGTTTTTATAGCTTAAATATTATTAATTAAGAATTGTGTTATTTTTAATGTAGAAAATGAATTAAACTATGATGACTATGATCAATTAGTTAAAAGGAGCTACAATATAAAATATTTAGTTATAAATAATGTAATATATAAATAATAATGCCATTATAACAAACATATATAATAATTCATAATAATTATAGTTATAAATCTGTTTGTTATCCATGCTATAATTCTAACATTTCATTAAATAATATTTATTTATAACTGAACATACATTGTATATAAAGATTTAAGCTATATATTTGTGGCATTCCATCTAACACCATATACCCAGATGTTTAATCTTAGTTTCCCATTATATACTCACTTTTATAATTTTCTCTATATGCTTATACAGTAAGCTTGTTTTGCCTCTCAAAGAACCCCTTTCCTTAAATGTGCATCCCACTTATGTGAACATTGATATATCCCTATAATAAGTCAGCATCAAGCGCACAACCTGTACAAACAGCAGAAAGAGAGAGCACTCCTGGTTTTGAGCTATTCAGCTCTCATCAGGTACCCTAGTCTCCCTATTGATGACTGGATTGCAAGTAGTACTTATTAAAACCCCCAACAAATCGTAAAAAAACAATTTGAATAGTATAACTAGAACACTACACTATACATAGTATATAACACTGTATACTTATAATTATATTATGCTGATTTCTTAAGAGTACTTTAATAAAAATCATATTGTATGTAATATACATATGTGTGTGTGCACAAGAAAATAGGTTTCAATGCATTAGTTTCAATGAACATACTGAATATCAATTTAATACATTATAAAGTTTTCACCTTGGCCATCCAAATATTAAACATGTAGAGATATTACACCTTTATATTGTAAATTAAGTATTTAAATTTTTCTTTTTAATAATAAAAAATGTGTTTTTATTATAAAAAAAATATTATTTATTTAATAAACTTATTAAACAGTAAATCAAGAAGTCCTTATATTTTTTTCTGTAGATATTTTTAACATATTGTAAAAAAGTACTTAGATTCCTTATATTAGTTTTACGTCATTATCTCATTAATTATCATGGCACACTGAACTGTACTTTTTAATTTTGTATAATTTTTTTTCAGACATGATTTCCACCAAAGTTTTTAAACCATTTTTAAATTTACTGGCGCAACCTTTCAGACCTGTTTTTCAATCTTACCGACATTACCACTGGGGAAAAAGTGAGTTAAGTTAACATTTTTAGATTCTACTTGAATTTTTTTTAATTAATTGAAAAGTATTTTATTTATCATAAAATATTCATTGTGAATTTCAGAAGTCACTTAGAAGCAGTTTAAGGCAAAATTTTAGTTTCTAAAAATTCATTGTGTATTGTGAAAAAAGGAATATTTACAACAGAGGTACACAAAATGCGAAAATATCAATGATTTAAATTTACATCAGAGTTGCAAATTAAATGAGTATTGAAAACAGAGTTCGATGCAATTGAAAAAGTTATATATAAACAATTCTTCAATTTATTTTGATCAACATTGCTCAGCTCATGATTAAATGCCTCTTATCAGTTGTGTTGTAGGTTTTGATAGTGGTTCTAAATAACAAAAAAATCAGTGGTCTGTAACTCAGACAAAAAGCAGAAATTGTTGTGTTAGTAAATCTTGGAGGCCATTCTACACTCAATCCATCATTCAGGGAGGTGTTCATTCAACCAGTGTCAATTGATAATGTTAAAATTTTATGGCAAACCATCTTGGTGATACTAGTGATTATGATCATCCCCAAGAAAAGGAAAAAGCTTCTTTTCTTTTACTGTCACATACCATTCTTTATTCATAGTTTCATAACTGGTTGGAAGCACGACTCTAAGATCATATTAAACAACATGGTAAGACCCCTAATGCCACATTATGGATTAGGCCCTGGACCCCGCCGCTAGACCACTCAAACTATTGTGCGCTTTGTGTGCTCCAGCTTTCCTACATGGCTGAAGCATTTACAGGTATATGACCAATCTTTGGTCTGTAGCATGAAACAAAAATGTATTCCATTTCTAAAACAGTTCCATGATGTTTGCTAGTTGTATGTGACCTACTTTTGTAGTTGTTAAAAATATCTAAAGGTGCGAATTTGCTGTTTTGAAATTACACCTAAGAACCTTATTTAACATTGCAATCTTCAATTTTGCATCTGTGTAGATTAAATTTGTGATATAATGTGGCCCACGGTATTTTCCTTTATAGCTTATATAACATTTTAACAAATCCAGTGTAACATTAAAATATCACACCAGACTAACTAAAAACCATATTCTGTACATCGTAAATAACAAGCCTCGTAGGTCCAGCTTATTTAACTAAAATGCTGAACATTTGTTTAAAAATGTCGCTTTATTCCATAGTCCAAATACGTTTTCCTGAAATACCTTAAAATGTTTAATATTTCTATATATAAATAGATTTCTTTTAGCACATACGTTATATGCAATGTATATATAATGAAAAATAATGTATAATAGAATAAAACAAATTTAGTTTTTGTAGAATTTTTTGTTATTTATATATATATATAATATATTTGTTTCATAAATTGTTTCAATATTTTAAAAAGATGCACCGTGATGAAACATTTGATCCATAGTCAATATATGTATAGAAAGTTTGAAAATAATACATGTTTGTTAAAACAATTGAGACATCTTTACTCTCTAGAGAATTTTTTTATTGACTGAGTCAATTTATACTTAGATGGTTTGCAAGTCTTATTCCACCAGTATATGTTCCTAATTAATATAGATAGAATCGATTCGATACAAGTTTCCGTTATTTTTCAATATTTTATCTAGTTTGTTAGTAATACAGAAACATATATTCTTTGCTTACTTTTGCTCAGATGTCGGTAAATATGTTCAACGAAGTCACACATGTGGTGAACTCAATAAGTCTTCTATTGGCCAGGAGGTGGTACTTTCTGGTTGGTTGCATAATGTTCGATATGGGGGCAAGTTTGTCATCATCCGTGACAGTTATGGCATCACTCAGGTTTTAATTACCGATAAGGTTGGCATATTTTTCATTGCACTATATTCTACATTGTTATATTATAATATATGTAATTTATGTAGATTTTGTAATTTATATAATAAAGTATTGTGTTGTTACTACATTATTTTGTGATAATTATTTACATTGAAGATATCCCATGGTAAACTAATATATATGGTTTGTTTAAGTAATATCTATTTTTGTATCAATCAAGTCAAAATATTTCTGAAACGTGTAGTGACATTTTAATCATAATAATTTAAATTTGGTTTTCCAGTGTTATAGAGGAATTTAGAAATTGAATTTACATACACATACATTTGAACCTATTTAGGGATGCTTATCACATAATAATTTGATTTGTTAAATTTTAATAATTCCAGATATTGCAAAATTATTTTGTTCCTCAATTTTTTTAAATATGATTATTTTTAATAAGCATGGGTATTGGACTTTAATGTAATTTTTTTTAATTCGCCTAAAATATTGTTTCTATTCAATGACAATGTAAATGTTATCCACAGATTTTCAAATTTTCGAAGACTTTTAATATTCTATTTATTTAATTAATGTTTAGTATATATAAAGTGTTTTAAAATTTCTGTTGAATTTAAGGCATTTTTACTATACACGACATGCATGTATATAAGTATTATTAATTTAATTTTTGGCTTTAGAAGTTACAAAAGTCTTTGCCGTCCCTGGAGTCTGTTATCGAAGTCCGTGGTATCGTTCAAAATAGAATCACTGGACAAGAAAATGATGTAAGACGCTATTCTTTACTTTAAAATACATATATTGGGAGTAATGACTGCTGTTAAATAGTTTTTGCTCATGAAGATTTTCATTCATTTTAACATTTTACTTGTTTACACTCAATTATGGAGATTTGATTGTAGATATATTGTAATGTAGGTACCAAGTTAGGTAACAACTATTTCAATATATAAAACGTACAATTTGAATAATTAATTATTTATATTTTAAAATGTCGTTTCCTGCAAAAAATAATTAACTTTCTTCTTATAAATGAAATTATTTCTCAAATTTTATGTGGACTCATGTAGTGTCCGTTACGTTCTATTTTTATATTACCTTAAATATTTCCGATTGGTCATATAAATAAGATTATCGTGACATTTAATCATTATGTGTGTTTTCCAATAATTTCGATGCTTCAGTCACCATTTGGTTCGTTTGCGAAATTGGTTGTTATATTTTCATAAAGGTTAGATAAAGTTCAAAATAATCCATTCAGAAATGTTGGAATTCATTGTCATTATGAATCACAATAATTGTCGTCACAGGAAGCAATCACAAGTGTCGTCACAGCAAGTAGTCACAAGTGTCGTCACAGCAATTAGTCACAAGTGTCGTCACAAAAAGTAGTCACAAGTGTCGTCACAGGAAGTAGTCACAAGTGTCGTCACAGCAAGTAGTCAAAAGTGTCGTCACAGCAAGTAGTCATAAATATCGTCACAGGAAGTAGTCACAAGTGTCATCACATGAAGTAGTCACAAGTGTCGTCACAGCAAGTAGTCATAATTGTCGTCACAGGAAGTAGTCACAAGTGTCGTCACAGGAAGTAGTCACAAGTGTCGTCACAGCAAGTAGTCACAAGTGTCGTCACAGCAAGTAGTCACAAGTGTCGTCACAGCAAGTAGTCATAAATGTCGTCACAGGAAGTAGTCACAAGTGTCGTCACAGCAAGTAGTCACAAGTGTCATCACATGAAGTAGTCACAAGTGTCATCACATGAAGTAGTCACAAGTGTCGTCACAAGAAGTAGTCACAAGTGTCGTCACAGCAAGTAGTCCCAAGTGTCGTCACAGGAAGTAGTCACAAGTGTCGTCACAGCAAGTAGTCACAAGTGTCGTCACAGGAAGTAGTCACAAGTGTCGTCACAGCAAGAAGTCACAAGTGTCGTCACAGCAAGAAGTCACAAGTGTCGTCACAGCAAGTAGTCACAAGTGTCGTAACAGGAAGTAGTCACAAGTGTCGTCACAGGAAGTAGTCACAAGTGTCGTCGCAGCAAGTAGTCACAATTGTCGTCACAGCAAGTAGTCACAATTGTCGTCACAGCAAGTAGTCACAAGTGTCATCACAGGAAGCAGTTGTAATAAGTCTGACAACATGAGACTAACATGACCACCATTCACTGCAATAGCTGAACATTTAATATACGTCAGAATTTCCTTTCTATTTAGTTAATTGAATGGTGAAATAAGGTAGTAAATTGTAGAGTGCTTTTTGTTCAATCGGATCATTATCGATGAATATAAAGGCAAAAACACATAATTAAGCACACTTTTTCGGTCCTGACCAAGTGTGTCTATTGCCTTGTCTATTTTATTCTATATTGTCTTAATTTATTAATAGCAAATTTCAATGTTTGACAGTACTAATTTCCGAGATGTGAAACGAAAAGGGAACGATATTCAATTAATACGTTAGAGAATAATATATGTCATGTAGTGAATCTATCAGAGATATAAAATTAAATGATGAAACATTAAGTGTCCACGACATGCTCAAATAAATTCGTGAGTAGCTAAAGTACACACTCGACGTGAGTGAAAGTAAAATGCATTTGAGCTGCACCAGCAAGATGTGATGTAGTATAATATTATAAATAGTTACAGCATTGAATGGATAAGTGAAGATAAGAGTAAATATTCGAAAATTTCAGTGATTTTTTATTATTCATTTATAATAGTAATGATTCGAATAATTACATCCTATTATCGAAGTATAACAATTATGTATATACTACATCTCATTTTTACATTTGATTAAAAATGAACTAAGTCTGTGCTACTTTTAATATAGAATACACTAACCTATGCCATGTGCGAAAAAGTAATTGTTAAGTTAATCTCAGTAGATACATATTTTGCAGGAGTATTAATCATAAAATTAGTTTTATCTCTTAAACCATAGATTGATTTCCCCACCTTTTCATTAATCCAGTGAAATTTCAACTTTAATTTAAAGCAATCATTTTTATTAATTCTATTACATCGGACTAGCTATTTACACGTACACATATTATGTTACCTCTACTGTTGAAGTAACATGTTAACTCAAGACAAAATTATGTATTTGTGCATAAATATATTGTACGCAGGTTAATATCACTGAGATTTCGCTAACTTCATATATTACCCAATATCCAAATTTTAATATCTATATATATATAGATATTACTGTATTATATTGCAAGAGTAAGAGAAACATGGCTTACTGCAGAGTTATAAATATTATATTTCTATGAGGCTAGCAAAAAGTATTTTTGCACAGTGCACACCACATTATGTTATATTGTCCTCTTAGGTCCCAAAGATTGTAATGTATGTGCCATTTTATATATACTACAGACGAAAGTATATTTAAAACAGTATATTCATTTTACAAAAATGAGGAACACTTAATTTAATCTTATCTCGAAATATCTAGTGCAATATCTAAGTGGATATGTTAGGTGTTCTATTAAGTGGCTGGTTGGTCAGTAAGATATAGCCTACAGCCAAATTGTTATTCTGTTTCATGAACAATATTATATATTCAAAGAAGTTTTGTTTGTTGTCTTTTAATGTTGTTGTATCTTCATTATAAATAGGATTTTTTGGATTTTAAAATTTTCATACTTCGCGTGATTATATGTTGCTCGCTCCGCTCGCAACCATTGTTTAATTGATACTTTCTGGAAATGTTATATACCTTAATTAGAAGCTCTGAGTATTGGTTGTGCTTTATATATTCTACTTCGCAACATTACCTAACATAATGTATTTGCATGTATGTAGTAATCTGACATACTTTTTATTGTAATATATATATATATCTGTTTCTAGCAATTTATTAAACTATTTTAAACATGACTACAATTTGTTGCTGACTGTTTGTGCGTCCACATTTTTAATGCATACTTTATGAGCCACCGATAGGTGTAAAGGTTTAATGCACATTTATATACCTATTCGTAGGTAGCCTAGCAAAAAAGATTGAACACAAACGTTTATTGAATCAGCTGTCTTTAACTGTTTCAATAGTATTATGAGTATGCTTTAAACATTTTTATTTACAATTTACCTAATGTAAATGTATTGTATTCATATTGCAATCTTGCGTACTTTTTATTGTAATACAATCTGCTGCTTTTATAATTATGTAGGAAATGCCAACTGGTGATATTGAAATTCTTGCCAATGACGTTATGACTTTGAATTCATCTCTGCAAACTCCTTTTCAAACAATGCAGAATGCTCTGGTATGTTTAAATAACGTTAAAAAAATGTGTTTAATGTACTAATGCAATCGCTTCAAATTTTAACCTCTTTTGCGTATAAAGTATGTTTTTTAAATCTTTTATATTATTTATCTTTGGTATTCGTAATATTTTGATATAATTTTAAAATTACATTAAAAGAACCTATAAAGATTAACTTTAATCTAGAATATGTTTCTAACTAGTACTACAGTATAATCCCGTTATAACGTACACTCAAGGGACTTAAAAAAGTGTGCCTTATTACCAATGTGCCTTATATCGAGTGTAATAATTTAGATACTAATTTTGCCGGGATCAAAGAATTGTGTACTTAATATCGAGTGTGCCTTATATCTAGGGGGCCTTATAACGGGATTATACTGTAGTAACATGATTGAATACGTTTTCTGTAATAAAACACTTGGGCAACCGTTGTTGTTATTAAAGATGTTTTGTTAAATAGAATAATTTAATATATATTTATTTATATTCAATAAAAATAAAAATTACATTGTTATAAATATTTTTAGTGGGATATTCTTGGTAAAAATTATAGAATAATATCTTGAATGCTTACCGACTGTTTGTTCAATATTATAGCAGCGGCATTTAGTGATACACTTATTTAAACTAATTACACATTAAACTTGGTCATATATATGCAAACTGTATTCTATATTATATAATTTCAATTCTATCTAAATATTTGAATATTAAATATATATATATTTAGGCGTTTACAATCTAATTAAGTACGTAAGAAGAGTATAGCAAAAGTGGTATTCTCGTTTGATAAGAAATTTGATATTTTTTGCTTCGATGTAAATTGTGGCTTATTTTACGTTAAAAATGTATATGTTGTATAGTTTTAAAAAGGTTTATATACTCATTATATTTTTTCTGATTAGAATTACCATTAAAACTGGATTGTATAAAGTCTGAGTAGCTTTTAAGAATCTAAAAGATGCCTGCATTGCTCTATCCACGCATGCATGTTCTGCTAAGTTGGGCTACACTTTTAACCTCAACCGTCGGAAAACAGGATAAAGATATACCAAAGAACGTCGCCAATTTTGCAAATAAATCCAGTAATATGTAAGATTTCGGTGGCAATGATGTCGAAACAAATGGACCTCTAAATAAACACTGCGATGGATGGAAACGGTGTGTGTTGGCATTATCGAGTATTTCTCCCTTCCTATTGAACGTCAGCTTCTAACTAATGTCAATTTCTTCATATATCTGTGGGCTGAATGTAGAAATTCAAGCTGCGTCATATTTTTTGACGCCTATCTGGCCGCGTTTTCAGAAATCATAACTACATTTTAACATAAAAGACTAATGATCTGATGTTTTCCTGATGTTCTGTTCAAATTGCAAAAGTATAATACATTGAGGTGGTTGGGTCATGTCACACATGAACTAATAACGAAAAACATTCAAATGTTTCGCTATATGGTATTTTCCAGAAACACCTAAAAAGACATTCTAAAGCAATCGTCTGTCCTTAATAATTGGAAATTCGTAGTTTAAAATCATGATCGGTAATTTACGTCAAATTCTCGGTCTTACAACCAGAGCCAAACGTTACCTCAATAATGACTTGCTGTGATTCGGGTGCATCGGGTGCTGTCTACTTCTTATGCAGACATTTTTGTCAAATTCTGAAAACTGATTTTATTGTGAGATTTAATTTCCAAAGAACAAACTGTTCCAACCGTTTTTATTATTTAGACAGCACAGTTAGTTGTCTCTATCATTAGATTATAGTTTTCTACTCTCTTCATGATGTCAACGATTTATTCTGAGTTTTCTTTTTACGGTTCATTCGGTTTGTGCCACACTAAAAGTTGAGAAATGTAGTATTAATAATATAATATTCGTTTCCAAATTAGCTTCAACTTACTAAATAATTTTACACATTGTATAATATATATATATATCAAGATTCAACTCTTGCATCATTGTCATTTTGCTATTACAATAGGTTAGCGAAAAAGTTCGTTTAGAAAATCGCTATATTGATCTCAGGAGCGTATGGATGCAACGAAATTTGCGACTCAGATCGGAGATTCTTTACTTGATGCGCGAGTTCCTCTGTCGAAAGAACGGTAGGCTTTTAGTGTTGGTGTTGTGTTGAAATACTAGTTGCTAGCAGAAATACTTATGTTGAAACTATATTGTGAATGAAAGAACGTATTAGTAGTGGAATTATGTATTATAAGTAATAACTAAATTTATGCTAAATTTGAAAAATTATTATTATTTTTGAATTTGTTTTAATTGTGTACATGGGCTAGAGTTTGAGATTTTTTATGATGTTCATTTTTCGAAAGCTAAATTTAAAGTCGTGTCAGAGTTTCATGATAGCAGTTTTGAGATCATACAAACCAACCTTTTTCACACTGGTCAAGTGTGTACTAACATTACGACAATTAAATAAATAATTATATAAATAATAATTAATCCGGTATTCGTGAATGGAGAATTCATAATGCACAATAATTATCATATCAAAAATTTCACGGTAATTTGACAATCTCGACATATTTTACCATTAATTTTATTTAAATATATAATTTCAATTTCTATATAAATTATTACAGTAAATTGAATTTACGATCTAGCTTATTAATAAATCTTTCAAATTTTTCAACAAGATTAGAAATAAAATTTTCCATTCGTTATTATTTTATTTGTTTAAACATGATATAATAATTTCTATACAACTTTTAATTAAGGTTCCCACAGACTCTCAAAAATTCACGAAAACTGTTGACAATAAAGTAAAATTTAAAATAATTCACGAAAATATGTAATTATGTAGTTAAGTATGTATTTGGATATGAATTAGTTGAATAGAAACACATTTTTGAGCTTAATTTTAACTTTATCTACCTCAATATGTTGCTTCTAGTTATCATAACATTCTCATTTCATCGACTGGTGCTTGATTATCTTCATTGATGATCGCTGTGATCAGTATGCATTTTATCGTAAATATATCTTTAGTGTCTTTAAATCATACTGTTTAGCGTATACAAGAAATCTAATTGTGTGTTTTATGCTAATTCAACTGTTCTGTTTTCATAATTAAAATTCGTTTCTGCCCATCGTCCACCACATTTTCGAAATATTTTTTTGTGATATTTTGAAAAACGGCATGATAATAATTAGTGAAATTACCGTGTTTATTTGGGATAACATATACTTAATTTTACCATTGGAAGTACAGGGCAAAGTGTTCAAACAATATAATAAACAACTGCATAATATTTACAGTTTCAATGAGCGCAACATGTCAAACAGATTGTGTCTCATTTGGCATATAAAATAGTTGTCTAAATGCGTCAGTTGGTTGACCTAGCTCTGCAGAGATGTTCTTTCAATGTTCTGCAGAGACTTATTTTTAAAATACCTGTTATATGGCGTGAACAACTAAAGGACCATATATCAAATTGTTACTACTATGCCTCCTCGAACAATAAAATGAAGTATAAAAGAAAATATCCCAGGAAATCGTTATTCCAGCATGTTATCGGTTATTTGAACAGTACCACATTCTCTCAAGTTACAGTCTACAACCGCATCACCACCATCTTGAGACAGTTGTTTATCTGACACCAGCTATATTATATCAAAAGCAGCAGGGGTAGTATGCAATATGAGCCTACTAACATATAAATAGCGAGCATTTATACCGTTCTCGCAAATACCATTTGACAACTACTCCACTCAATTCCATTTTTATCGTATCACTCACAGACTTTTTTCCAGATTATATGGGTAATATCAGTGAAGAACACATACAAAGATCTCAAGAAGACTTTACTTTAATGGAGAAACGATGCAAACGAAAATGGTCAAATAGATCAATTATGCTATGCTCATTGAAACGAAATATTATGCAATTGTTTATTATGCTGTTGAGTATAACATTATTCTATTTATTATGTTGAAGTATCATCCTTCGTAAAAGCTTTAACGAATGGTTTAACTAAAATTCATAGAACACACTCGTTATAAACGAGGGCTATACTTACCCTGTTAGCCAAAGATTTTAACGAATTTTGTTGCGTGTTTCTTTTGGGTATGTTTTAAAAACATTTTACGTTTTGATGCTAGCACAGCAGACTGTGGTATTTACTGAATCTGAATGGTAGATAATATTGATTTTATTAATTGATTTATTTGAAATGAAGTTTACGCTTTATTTATTTCAGGGTTTGTTGATGTTGAGACACCTACATTATTTCGAAGGACACCAGGAGTAAGTTTTGGTAGTTTTTTCATTTCAGCTCTGTATTCTATGTTTAATCAATAAGGTTCTATAGTTGTTCTACTGTTCCACCGTTTTTTGTGGTCGATTTCTTATTATATATATTATAATATATAATTACAAATGACAGATTAGAAAGTACCATCCATGGAAACCCTAAAAACATATCCAAAGTCAACTTTTAATAAGCAAATTACTAAGTGATCAAATTAAATAGTTTGAATGCTTAATAATTCAATTTTAATTGTTGCTTCCGCAGGTTTATCGCATGTACGTTTTTACGGATGTAAAATATTGTGAATATTTTTTTTTAAATAACCGTAATATGTGTTTATTTTTTGCAACTTTTAAAGGGAGCGCGGGAATTTATTGTTCCAACGCACAAAGCGGACCACTTTTTCACTCTAACTCAGAGTCCGCAACAGTTTAAACAGCTGCTTATGGTCGGCGGGGTGGATCGATACATGCAAGTAGCTCGTTGCTATAGAGACGAGACAGCAAGACCGGACCGGCAGCCAGAGTTTACACAGGTTTGTTGATACAAGAATATTATCTACCTGTAGTACAATTCTTCTACTGTCCTGAGCAAAAAAAGGGCAGAACTTTTAAGCCAATAGAGGTTTCATAGAGGATTCACATAATAATAAATGTTCATTAAAATAAATCAAATTAACTTCAAATAGAGCTTCTGGTTCATATTATAGTAGTTATGAATAATACTAAACTTTAAAATGAGCGTAAAGAAAATCCTTAACATCTGTTTGGCATAGATAAAAGCATATAATATACGAATATTTGTAATTGGAAGAATAATGTAGTAAAAAATATCAAGGGTTTTAAATAATAGAGATTTTTAGTTTTAATAATTCATTTTAGTGCACTCAAAATATTACGTGCGTAGAATTTTTCCAATGCCTTATTATTTACTACTCATACAGTAATATATATAAAACTACAGAATAATTCTCCCAATTTTTTTAGTTCGAAATATTACGTAGCTTTATAATATAATCCATAATACTCTTTGGTCGGGTCCCAGAAAGCGGTTATAACTATTACCGGTTATAAATGTTACCAAAAATAGGTTTTTATCACCAAGCATAAAATTATCCGTCTCAGAAAGCGGTTATAGGCCATTACCGGGCATAACGTTATGCCAAAAGTTATACCCACCCTCGGGTAGGTATAACTTTGGGAATAACGTTATACCCGGCCGCTTATTGGCTC
>JAUZND010086776.1:0-15529 GCA_034780555.1 Coelogynopora nodosa | reverse complement strand
CATAGGAATCTTCGTTCCACACCCTCCTGGACATAAGATCCAATCTTTTTCAAAGTCTCTAAAATAAATCCAAAGTTTAAAATATAAGCAAAGTCTCCAAAATAAATCCAAAGTTTAAATATAAGCAAAGTCTCCAAAATAAATCCAAAGTTTAAAAGACAAGTCTGTAGTTAAATAAAATTGATTTATTAATAGAATTGCATTATTCATTTACATTAAAGGCAATTTCAACATATGTATAAATAAATACATAAACAGATTCATATGTTAGGATAGTTAAAATGTTATGTATATACAGAATACTATTAGTATAACACTCGTTAAAGTCATTACATCAATATAAGCTCAACTTATACATGTAAATATGAGTAATCAGATGTATGTATATAAAGAATACGATAATCAAAATTTCTTAAAAAATAAACATTTAATAGTTATCTTTCTTACATGTACAGAGTAGACGATTTTTGCTTTTTTGAAATCGATGGACCACAATCATCATCATCATCATCGTCTTCTTTTTCTTGTGTTGTTAGTCCACATCAAATGCTGGCTCAATTTCGAAGAGTTGTACGATCTTTGCCAAGTAGACTTTGAACAAGACGCTAAATTTGTAACCCTTGGTTTAATGATCACCGCAATAGAGGTTAGTGGCACGAATAACTAATTGATATGACCCAGGTCCAAATTGAAACGGAGCTGACATTCTTTTTCCACGCCAGTCGAATGATTTGAAATCCATTGATAATTTAAACCAGGCAGTTTGTCTGTCTTCAGAATATGTTGGCCTCACTTTACAAAGATTTTTATCCGCATCACTTGTGAAGAGTTGTTGCAGACCTTCTTCGACTTTACCCTCAAAAGATTGAATTGCTAGAAAAAGATTCAAATCGTCATCCTTTTCAATAGGCAAAACTGCATTATCCCGGCTATAGGCGCTGAACTTTTTTTTCAATATATTGGATCGAATGTATACTAGTTTCTTGTACTCATCCCGCAAAGTCCTTATAACATGTTGCATTTTGCTGTTGACACTGCTTGAAGCCTTCTTGTTGGTTCCTGTAGAAAACTGTTGTGCCTTATAGTAACTTTTTTCAAAGTGTCCGCAACGTTTGTTGCATCCAAAACAATTTTAGACATATTGTTGGTTGTATAAAATTGTAAAATAATAAAACAAGTTAATGCAAGCACCGTCTAGAGTATGAAGCAAAGTAAAGTAATAAAGACTGAAGTAAATTGGTCTTTTCAAAACAAAATAAAATCCGAGGTAGCGATTGTAAGTGTGACCGTTCGTGTCAAGAGCAAGCAACAGAATGAATTTAAACAGTGAAGTCGTCTCTATTTATACTTTTTCTGATAAGAAAATGAGTTTAAAAAAATTGGGGAGGGGGGGTAGGGGGGGTACAAAAAATATATATTTTTATCCATGACTCATAAATCTATTTATAACTGCGGTCGAATCGACTATCCTATACTACTCTTTTATCAATCAAATTTACTAAATAGATATCTCATTAATTCCGAATATAATTTGTTTTTTTAATTTCAAAAGTTTTGCTTCGCTTTTCGAAAAAATGTAGAATTTTGTATGGAATTTTAATATGTTTGAAAATGATTCCTATTTTATTATACAATTTTATTGTTTACATTTATTTATAAAATTACTACATAAATTTGATGAAAACATTCAGTACTTTATTGTAGTAAGAAATAAATTTCCATGTATTTGCCAATGTTTAGTTATTAATAAATTTATTTTCTAAATATGTATTGTTCTTCAGTAAAATTAACATATCATTTAATTTTTATTATAATTTGATGAAGAAAAAGATATAATAGGGTCATTCCACATCAAATAATCAGATATTTAAACCAAATATAACCATTATATTTGGATTTCTAAAATATTTTTATTCTACTTGTTTTTTTTGTGAGACATAATCTAAAAAAATATAACTCAATGTCTTTAAGAGTGAGGTATTCTTAATATTACAATCAAGTATTATGTTTAAATCACAAAACTATTCAACTGTATTATACATTTAATATCAACTTTATCAAATTATCACAAGTTCAGTATACTGTACCTAGTACGAAAAAAGCGTTTCTAGTCTCCGCAGATTTAACACATATCTCAGATCTATTGTGCATGCGGTCAAGCTTGCCTAAATGGTTTAGTGAACAAGACTTTGAACATTAATAAAAGTTTACATTACTTTGTGACATAATATCCAAAGCCTCTATAATATTTTAAATATTAATAATATAGAGTCTTTGATTATATATTTTCTCGTTTTCATCCAAACCAACAAAAAACAAAAAAATCTCATTAATTAAACATATTCTAAAGAATTCCTAAATTAGCCATCAATGTACCATTTAAAAAATCCGTATCTAATCTTACATAAGTTTCATTCTGCCTTTTACTTTTTTTTAACTTTTTTTATTCTATATGTTAATATTTAATTTCAGAAAAAAAGCTGTAATCTGTTTTTTATTGTATCATATAATTACTATCATATTATTATTATTACAACATATTATTACCTAATACTGCATATTTCAGATCCTGTATTTTTCGTTTTATTCTGGGTTAATATTTTATTTTTAGTATGTTATTGGATGACAAGATACAGTTTTAATGTTATATAACAGTTTTTGGTTTGTTAATAATTTTTAAATTTATAAAATATCATGATTTGTTTAATTCTGTATATTTAACAAACAAAAAACTTTTTTCAGGAACTTCGGCAAAAGTCCATGCTTGGACCGATGGAGAAGTGTCAACGAACTACATAAGAATAAATTACGTCTCATTCGGTATATATTTTTTCTAGCTACGCCCATGCTCTAACACCGGTGTTAGTATTAATTCTATGTCTAAAACCGATGTTAAAACTTTTATGACAGCAGACTGCATGTATGCCGCGATTGAGCTAGAAGGTAACATCAATAGGAGGATGCAACGTATTCCATTTGGACCACTTCATCACTTGCGTTAAATGAGTCTTTCCAAAAAATCATGAGTAATGCAGCCATTTTCATTGCAATAATGGAAGGAAGAAATTAATTAAACGATTATCTCCAAATTTTGTTTTCTTTAAGCTATTCTTGATTGCAATTATGGACCATAGCAAGGATACGTAGCTAAAGTCAATTTTCATCAAATTGAGGATCTTCAAAAGAGGCGTAAAATGATGCAGAAAAACGTATATACCCAATATAAAAACTGCTAAGTATAGTTAAAAATTTTAATTTTTAAAACTTTATTGTATAAGCTTTTAATTATCTATAGCCAGTCATATTATATATAATGCTGAAATTGTTACTTTTTTCTTCATGTTTTTTGTATTATTTTTAATTGTATCATAACTAACTTCGAAATATAACCCACCATTAACTTATTTTGTAATCTAAATAAAAAATATATTTTATTGTTCATCTTTAATTTGAACATTTAAAAAAATGTCTGTAATATAAAATATTTCATTTATAAACTTGTTTTATGTCAAAAACCGCGGAATCTCAATCAAGAAATGCAATTTATTATTACGAATAAATCCCATAGAAAACTGTAAGTTACAATATTCTGCAATAAACTGCAAAAAATTAGAGATTCATGCGGAAAATGTAAAAATGCAATAAGGTAGGATCGCTTTCGAACACAGCAATACAATTCTGGTGTTTTATTGCAAACGGCTTAGAAGTATTGGATTCTTGCGTTATTCTGCAAAATATTTTTTAACAAAAACTATCGAGTTATATATTGTACTGTACTATGCAAAATTATTTATATATGTTACATAATTTTAATATAACTATAGACAGAACATTGCTTTATTCCGTTGGCTAATATCTCAAACAGTTCAAGGAACCAACTTAATTCACATGGTGATCAGTAGGTGCATACGTGATAAACATTAAGTATTGATGTAAGACTCAACATTTATCACGTATACACAATACTGACGAGACATTGAACTGGTTGACCACCAATTGAACAACTGACCAGCATTGAACTAAATCTAATTAACTAAACATTAATTGTTTAATGGTACTTAACCATGACCTATTAAATGCTTGTTATCAAGTATTCGTTGAATAGTTTTTCTTTTTAATTTCCAATAATTTGCAACTTGTTTTAACCATTTTATATTCGTTAATTTATATATTTAAATGAATCAACAGTGAACCAATGGATCAGTGAACCAATGGAAACAAGTGGAATCAGTGAACTGGTAAAATGGAACTGGTAAAATGGAACCAGTGAACCAATGGAACAGTGAATCAATATAAAATAATAAGTAAATGTTTATCATTTTTGTCCATGAACTACTGATCGTCTCTTCATCTCTCTTCATCGTCTCTTACAGTTACAGGCCGTAGATGATTTTCTGATAAGTGTTCATATATAGAGCCTTGTTTCCGTATAAAAAGTTATATCCATGCAAACATAATTATTAAATGCACGAGGTTATGTTTTCGCAAAATTATTAAGTATTGCTAATTATATGTTATCCGATTTGTCCACTTTTGTAATTGGATTATGTAAAATTGAATTTTTTTATTGTAAAAATTGACCTACAGTTTCTATTCAAATAAATCATTGTATGTTTAATCTAAATTTAAACGCTTATAGGTTATATAATATATACCACACAGTTGCTATATATATAAACATAATAGAACTGTGTTATGCGAATTTAAAATTGTGATACTTCAATAATTCAAAACCTACTAAATTAGTTTTTAATAATTAAGCTACGTAATTAAGGATGCAACATATATTTTAAGAGTGAAATTTATTAATTTAAATTCCAGTTAAAAGACTCCTTGTATATTAAATTAAACAAAGGTATACTACATAAAAGAAAGTATATTCATAATTAAATAATACTTTGTACTTCGAATTCACGCTCTGCTGTGATTGTTCTAATTTTATAAATTTCCCTAATAATTAAATAAAGTTAAATAGCATTTTTTTTAATATAACGCAATTATTAAAATAGTTAAACTTGTTACCTTTAATATATGCGATAACAAAGTTAGTAACGCCATTATAATTTAAATGGACAGATTATCAAACTGTCAACACAGCCACTGGATAATGATCATTATCAGTTAATAAATAAAATATTTAACTTGAATATTTCCTCTTATTTAAACAATTTCCAATCTTCATAAGGTACATTAAATTCTATGATTTTCTGCTTCGTCAAAAATATAGTCTTTCAATATTTTAAATATTACATATATAGGATATGTATGATAACAAATTGGTTATAATAAATGTAACATTACAATTATTGTATATATATATATATATATGTATATCTTTTGCGAAATAATAATATATATAAAATATATGTTAATTTGAGATATATCTTTATTAAGAATATTACAATCATTTAGCAGATTTATATATAGGAAGTATATACTATATATAATAATATAAGATAAAAAGAACTCTCCATGCGGTTTTTACGATAGAGTATATATAGACTATATATAGACTATATTTATATTTATAGACTATATATATATAGACTATATATATATAGACTATATATAGACTAAATATAGACTATATATATACATTAATTTATTTAATAATAAATATATTATATGCAAAACATTTAAGTAATATAACGCTAATTTACAATTAATAACTTTTATCCAATGAAGTGCGAAAGAATATTGCTTAAACTTATTATTTAATTTTTAATCGGCGAAAATTAGAATTTTCATATTTTTTAAAGCGCACTTTAGTCAACAAAATATATGTGCCATCAAAAATACTTATTTGATTTACTTACATATCTTTATATATATATACATATCTTTAAATATCTTAAAACTTTTATTTGTCAATTTTTTAACACTTAAACAAAGAAAATGAACGGTCCTTTAAAACCATTTTAATACAATATTTTGAAATGTTGCTGGAATAAACATACAAAATGCATTACATATTTTAGTCACAAATTTCCATGAAAGTATAGGTACATTTATAAATTGTAAAGGGCAATTTTACTAAAAATCTCGATTAGTAATGAGAAATAGCAGTAGATTTTTAATGAAAATATTGTTTCATTTTTATTCTGTATTCTATTCAATATTGTTTCATTGCTCCATATTTCCTACAATGAATTTGCTGCAATTAAACATGAAGCAATTTATTGAATCGAACATATAATGATTGACATCATAATTAGTTTTATCTACAGGTATTAAAAGTGTTTGTTTTAAAACTAAAATAAAGCAAATTGTATTTGTACTTCTCAGATTGTGAACTCTTATTCTATATTTCATGTAAGTACGTTTTGGTTATCTCGGTCAATTTCCACCAATCAAAATGTATAATTTCAGAGATCTAGATTAGATAATAAATTGTCTATCCTATATATAATGCACCATTTGATCTGTATCTGTACATTTTGTGTATAAATTTATACAATCAGGCAGAAATATTGTTACACATATTTATTCACCATATTTAAGTAACTATGACCTCTACCGAAGTTAAAACTGCGGTACCAGTCGCTGAAGTAGTAGAAAAGTTTGATGTATTTGCATATGCATCTACTTGCAAAGAGGACACTCAATCCTATTATGATAAATGGGCACCAGAGTATGATCAGGTAAGTCTTATTTTGATTTGTTATTACTTTATTTATATATTTACTGTAGTTTAAATGTGATGCAATTAAAGATACGATATGTTTATATAAGCTCAATTTATAAGAATAATTTTTTTCAATATTCAACTGTTTTAAATTTTGGAAATGAGAAAATATTTAATATTATTTTTTTAGTCAAACGTTTAATATTACGTGAATTATAACATTAGAAAATAATTCTACGTATATGTGTAGTTCTCTTACATAATTAATTGCTTTTTAATGAAATACATTTTCAGGATTTCAAAAACGATTATCTCAACCCAAAAATTGCCGCAAATAGCATGTCGGAATATCTTACGAAGGATTCTTATATTCTCGATATTGGAGCCGGAACTGGCTTTATGGGTTTAGAGGTAACTTATCCAAGAATTATATTAAAACATAACATATTTTTCAGATATTTTCCCATAGAATATTTAATTTTTTTATTTTTTATACAATTTAAAACGAACTTGTTTTGCATGATATTTCCAACAAAAAGATTGTTTATTTAAAATATTTTTGATTTTTAATAAATAATAAAAATCTTGTTTAATAATTTATCTAATATGTTATAGTTAGACTGCTTTACCTTTCATTTGGTGAATATAATAAATTCAGTTAAATTATTTGTATAAAGGCCTATTCTTAATAACACGTTTTTTATCTGTTCCAATTCGACCTGAATATTTCTAATTAAGTATATGTGAAATGTTTAGATGTAGAAAGTCGTATATAAATGATTATATTTTAGGAGATAAAAAATGAAAAATTTTTGTGCGTAAATTAATTTTCTTAAAGTGATGTTTTTAAACTGATCTAAACTAGATATTAATAAAATGAGAGATAAGAAATATGGTGAATGTTTCTTTTTGAAAAGTATCTAAGTCATATTAACAAATTATGAATTATTAGAAATCTACTAAATATTTCATGAAGATCGGTCAAATACTGTATATGAGCAGAACACAGTTTATAAAACGATGGGGTCGAATCCCTCCCTGTGGTTATAGTTCAAAGACATAAAAACCGCCTGATAGTTGTGGTGATAAAATTAAAACATTGTTAAATCTTTAAAGATTTCTGGAATGCCTTAATAAAATGACAACAATATTTCTATTTTAATATTTCTTCAATTAGCTCCAAAAAATGGGCCAAACAAACATTGACGGTATTGATGCTAGCTCGCAGATGTTGGAAAAAGCAAAAGCAAAAAAAATCTATAAAAACCAATTCTGCGAATTCATTACCGAAGAAAAATTGAAATCTATTGACGACAGTAAGCTAAATTCATTTTATTTGTATCATTTTTGTATACCGTAAGTATAATGTTTGAAAAAAGTTTTCCAAATATTTACAATACTGAATGTTAGTGTATTGAATTTATTGTACAAAAATATTTTTATATATAATTTTTTAATTTTTTAATAACATTTTTTTTGAAAAAAAGCATCAAACAAAGCATTGTGATTGTTTAATCTATATGTCAATGTAAAACATTTCATATGTAAAACACATATAGTAATTAACTATCAGAAAAGTATAATGACAATATTTCGATAAAACATAATAAGTTATATCCTGACTTAAAATGTGCAAGTTGCGAATAAAAGTATAATTGAGTACCTTGACAATGTTCCTTTATTAATTCTCTCAAATACAGTGATACAGACATTTTATACTGTTCAACAAATCACAAAATCTTTTTAAGTCAACATCACGCAGAAGTGAATGTCAATATTAAAATTAGCACAAATAGTGAAATTAGTTTAACAGTTTAAAATATACAATTTTTATATTATTTTAATTGATAATGTGTCAAATTTATAAATGAATTCATAATTATAATAATTGTCAAGTAAATAATAAAAATTGCTCGTTTTTTATATAATAATACTAGTTAAATAATATAAATAATGTGAATAATTTAAAATTTATTAATTTGAAAAATATACCAGTTGTCACTTTACAGTTGTTACGTATTGTAATATGTAGACTACATTTTCCTAACTCATACAACTATTTGTGGCGATAAGTCTATTAGGATTCTCGTTTGATCGACTAGTTAGGCTTCTTTTTTGTGACACATATTTTTAGTTTATGGATAGATAATAGCTTTAGGCAGTAAATATAAATGTTTCAGGATGCAATACACTGTCCAATAATTCTGCAAATGTTATTATACTTACAGAGCTCGCTGAAAATATTATAGATTTTTTTAAATCACATTTCATTTGTTTTACCTATTCTTGATTCTAACTTGATTTTGATAGCATAAAATCTATTAACCCTGAAAATAATCGTAATGTAGTATAAAATGATGATAGCTCATTCTTTCTTAAATTATTCTCACATATAATTATTAATAAAACCAATCTTTGTAACAAATTTTGATTGCATCATTCTGTGATATATCTCGAATTAATATACTCTCAATAAAGTTTTTACTTGTATAAATATATTTTAAAACTTGGTTTAATGAATGCAATATAGAGACTTGCTAATTGTTGAAACTGAAAAATATATACATGTATAACATTTTTATTATATAATTTTTTTGTTTATATTAAAGCTTTCACAAACCAAAATCACAAACTCTTTAAAATCTATTATTAATCAAAAAGTGTTTTTCGGCTTAAAGTTATTATTCATTATTTTTAAATACATTTAACTTCTTTGCATCAAATCTTAATTTTTATTTTTGTTTTGCCTAATTTTCTAATGTTCTCCATGTTTCACAAGTTCCAATCAGAACATCTATAAAAAGAAAACAAAAGACAAAAGGTCAACACTTTTATTTTTTATTTTTTCTTTACATTCGAGCCTACGCAGAATATATATTTTTTCTCAGAACCTGTACAATGTTAAATATATACATTTGTTTTTACATTTTTGATATCTTATAGAGAGTATTAATTTCGGTTTATGAAAGCTTTAATATAAGCAATAAAAGGCAATATATAAATATTATTAAAATATAGCTATATTTTTCATTTTAAACTAACTGTCATAAAAATGACGTTTTAATAATTTTTTAATTAAAAAAATACTACACTCACGTGAGTTATGGCACACTTGAGTAATATAGAATGGATACCCATATATTGAATTCGGCTTTAACGGCATATTATGAGTATAATATTTATTAGTGTTATGAATTAATTGTTTTATATAGTATTACCATACATTGGTGTTCTATTTAAAATAGTATACGATTTTTGTTGAACTTAATATTGTCAAACTTTTTTAAAGATAAATATGACGCGGCCATGACAACTGGAACATTCTGTCCAGGTCACTTAAATTCAAAATGTCTTCGAACTATTGGACGCACTGTGAAGCCAGGTATATATATTTATGTTTATATATTAAAAAGTAATTATACATTATTATGGCTTTATATTACTATCGTATTAATAAATAATTTTTATAGACAAATCATAAGGATACGACTGACTCCAAGAACCTTTCTGATATAATTACACAAACTGCACTTTTAATGAAAATATATAATTCCATCAGCATATTAATAATGACAAAACAATGTACAAAAGCCGTTTTGTCTAGACAACACCAAAGGATAAGTTTGGTCCTCTGTTCACAATTATAGTATTGGTTTTTCGATTCCATTAACATTTTACTAATAATTAATTAGATTACAATTTCATCGAAAAATACTATTTTCAAAATACACCTTTTAATTATTTTGATTTATACATAAAATATGAAAATAATTTATTTTTAGTATAATAGTAAAGACACTCGCAATGCTTTATATGGATTATTAGTCGAGGCGTAACTCTATCGTTTATAAATTAACCATATTAATAAAATATAGAAATAATAATAGATAATACTTTGTCATCAGAAATGAATATTATAACAATATTTTCTGTTATATATCTCTGTATCACTGTTTTACAAATAGTTCCAAAACATAATCTACTATTATGTAACCATTTATCTAGCTGCATATCATTGTTCGATAATCTAGCTGTCTTGATAGAATCGTTATCCGTGTTCCTCGCCTATACATCACCCATATTAGGTCGAAATAAATTTAGATTAGAATGTAAATATCGCATTTTAATGGATATTCAACAATGAAGCTAAAAATCATATTGTCAAAAAAATCAATTTGCATCTCTTTGCATTTCCCAGAAATTGGGATACTACAAAACGAAAGCTTTGCGATTAATTTATTTCAGTTGATATCATGAGAGATTCTAATCTGTGAAATGCTATAACTTGACAGATTCTAATCCATGAGATGCTAAAATTTGATAAATTTGGTAGAGCAACA
Organism: Coelogynopora nodosa; assembly: GCA_034780555.1. Classification (NCBI taxonomy): domain Eukaryota; kingdom Metazoa; phylum Platyhelminthes; order Proseriata; family Coelogynoporidae; genus Coelogynopora; species Coelogynopora nodosa. The sequence continues at coordinate 4,564 of JAUZND010086776.1, read as the reverse complement.
TTTTGGAAACATGTTTCGGATATATTTAAAAGTGAACCCATCCATTTCTGATGCTTTGACAAACTGTTTTGCTTGGCCCAAATTGCATGTGTAATGTCTTTCAACAAGTATGTTATGAATAACATTGTAATAGCCAGGATCTAACTAACTACATGCAAGCCATCATTTCCTCTGATAGTATTTTCATATAGATAGCAGAGATATAATAAATGAAGCTGTTATGAAAGCAAATAAAAGAAATGGATTACAAAGTATTCATTAAGCCTAGTATCCCAATTTCTGAGAAACGTAAACAGGGATATCTATATGATAAACTCAGAAGAAAGAAAAAGTACAATATCGTAATTAGAAAGAAAAACAGTGCTGTCCAGATCTTGTTGCCGATAAATATGCTTCTGTAGTATTTTCATTTGTAGATATACCCATTCGCAGTATGATTTCCGGTTAATAAACGCTTGGTTGAAAATATCCATTATAATGGATTGATTATATTCTCATATAAATTTATTCCGATCAAATATGGCTGATGTAAGTGAGGAGAGTGAATAAATATTTTATCAGGACATCCGGAATACGGAACAATGACGTATATGTAGATGGTCTAATTATGGTAGATTATACATGTAACTTCTTTCAAAACATTAATGGAGGGATTTAACAGAAAATATAGTTTTAATGTACACACATCTTTAATTGAAAAATATGATCCATTAATTATTGGTATATATTTTAATAAACAATGAAAACACACCTATATATTTTTGGAGCACTTTGAACATGTCATAAATACATATTTATACTGACAATTCAGATTATTTAAAACAAAAGTTGATACAGATCATTTTTAAACGATATATACGCTTCTATTAATAATTGTTTTTTCAAGCATTGTGTATATTTCATGATAATAAAGTATATTATTTTGATAATTTTGTGTAAAAATAGAAAAATTTGAAAAACGAAAATTGTAAAATCTAAACAACATGTTAGAATGGATTTAAAAAATTATTGACACGTCCACATCACTAACCAATATTATTTTATAAAAATGCAAAAATGAGCTCATTCAAAGTTTTTTGACATTTTGTAACACTATAATTGTATTGTAATTGTACAATATATGTAAACATCGTGAACTTTAAATTAAACAATATAATTGAATAAAACAAAGGCGAAATATAAAATAAAGAATAATATGAAGTATTATTTCGCAGCATCGTGTTTTATTTCTTAATATATTTTAATATATTTATTAATTATGTGTTTTTTCAGGCGGCTATGTATCAATCTGTATGCGGAAATTATCCCTGGAACATCCTTATCTACAAGATTTAGAAACGGTTATGAAGAAACTGTGTGACGATGGATTCTGGAAGATGATCAAGCGGGAAGTTGTTCCCTGCTATGTTGGCACAATGGAGGGTGTCGTTTTCATTTTTCAACGACTTTGATATATTTTTTTCAATTGAAAATGTATCAGTTGATCAAATGTGTTGGTGATTTTCTGAGAACGATACTTTACTGTTATTTCAATTTTAAATAAATAATGATATTTTAACCATTGTCATGTTATACATTTTTATTAATTTAATGGTTCATAAACATAATGTACGTAATATAAATTTGCAATCAATAATATAATAACTTGGGTTGTCTAATTTTAAACAAATAATATAAATAATCATTTTCTGTTTAAGGCTATATTCTATATACATATATCACATTATAAAACCTATAAAAAATATGAACAATATTTAATACGGAATGTTGCTCTTATCGGCAGCCTGATATTCATGTTGAGTAAAGTTGGACCAATTTATATATACAAATTTACACATTGAGGCAAAACCTAGACAAAACTTTTTGTTTAAAATTTATTTATTAATAAAATAGATAATTTCGTATTTTTCATTCAATTTTCCATTCGTTTGAAATGTTTAACTTTTTTGTTTTCTGTAATCAAAATATTCTCAATTAAATTTCAGTCCAGAAAACGTTTAATGGATGTCCCATCAATGTCTGTTTTCTAAATGTTTAAAACTATTTTTGTGGGATGTTCAAATCTTTAAATGGTAAAAAATCATTAAGCTGACCAAAATTAGACACCCGTGTCTGATTAGGTATGTATAAACGTTTGGCGTTTAAAAATAATTTTGTCCTCAATTAATGTCGTTAGGTTGAACTGACCCCAAAAAAGAAATGCATACGTACATGTTAGGAATCGTCCCAAATTACAGTTTTCCACACATCTAGAAGTGGTCAAATCTAAAGGGTCATTAAAAAAATTATCTCATGTAGCATATTGCACATTTAAGATAACTCTCATTTTTTTAATAATACAGAAAGATGCGTCACGAAAAAATGGTGTTTAGAAATCTTGGAAAATGTTAAGAAACGGACAAAAATTAAATAATTAAATATCTCCTCCCGTGTGAGAAGAGACATTTAATTATAATTTTTTGATATTCAATTTAAGGTGTACACCTATAGAGGTTTATTATAAATTTACAAAGATTAAGTGTATTTTGTTCAATAATTAAAGTTGTATTAATTTTTTTTATTCATTTATAATTAATTAATTAAAACCATTATATATATATTTCTTATTGAATTGTTCTAATATCTTTATAGAAATCTTCATATTAAACTATGGAAAAAATGGTGAGGTTATTAACCATAATACAATATAAAATAAAATGGTAAAATTTTTATTATTTCATAAATATTGCTATAATATAATCAGTGTACATATTTTCAATAAAAATAACAAAAATACATTCTTCTACAATATAAATTGTTTTGTCAAAAAAAAAAACTTTTACTTGACTTAGAATGAGTCTCAATAATAATTGTTCATTGTATCTATATTCCCTCCATAATGGATTTGAAAAACAATCCTTATACATGGGCCGTGCCCTATATTTGAAACCGGGGTAACCAAACTAAAGAAGGGCCCTGTTACCGGGGTAACCGACCTGCAGAAGTGCCCCGTTTGTCGCCGCAACCGGTTGCCCCATAAAAGTGTGGTTGTGGGAAGCAAAACCCTTTATTTTACAGGGTGGACCGCCAAAAGTCATTAGGCCCTTACATACGGTTATATTTTATTACAAGTGACACCGTTTTTCAACGCACGACCAAACCAATAAGGTGATGTTAGCTATATCAATAATGTTTTGTTATCTAAAGATAGAAAACAGCCTTGTGCACCTTTCGATATTAAAATCATAAACATATATATATGACATCGCTTTCATGATTAGTTAGGCGTTGAAAAAATTACGTAAATTGTAAGTAAATTCAAAATGATGTAAATTATAAGTAATTCAATTGTTCAATTAACTACCTAGTGACTTTTGACCTCTTGTGAAATAATAATAAAAAAAATTAAACTTCGAAATTCCGCGTATAACAAATGGGTCCAAATAATCAAACTTAGAAAGTCTATACACTCCGATTTTGATATAAACTCGTTGGTTATAAACAATGACCTAACAATGCTTAATTAAATAATCCACTAAACATTTTTGGTGGTTCAATTTGTGCTTGTTGCTTAAAGGTTTAAGAAATATACATTTTCGGAAATGTTGCAAAATTACTTAACTAATCAATATCTTTTAATAAAACTATATAAATCAATAATATATGATTCGAACAAATTGAAGGTTATTCAATAACTAACATTTTCATTATAACTCCCCAGAACATACATTCCTAAGAACATTACCTTTGTTGGGTGTTTGACTTTTTGATGAACCGGTGCAGGAGAGCCCGGGAGTTGCTATACACGTCTGTGTGTTACAATAATGCTATTCATTTACAAATATAATGGTTAACATACTTGAAAAAAACTATTAGAGGGTTAAATATTCTCTTGAACCCTATATATGTTTAATTATCTTCTGCAAATGTTCCCGATGTATATAAAATTTAAGTAAATGCCTAATTTTGATATATTTTTAACATTTGGTGTCAAACTTTAAAAAAAGTATTGCAAAATATTATCGCAATTTTATCAAAATTAAGTTTTTTATAATAAACATTATTACACAATATACATTTATTAAAAATGATGTACAGTTACTATATTTTTTAGGTTGCCTACTACATATGCAATATTTCGGATAAATTATTTGATAACATCTTATTCTATTTACGTAACTCTTGAACGGCTCATATCAACTAAAAAACACTGAATTCAGAATATGCACAATTATATTTATTTAAATTTGTTTTGATTACTACTAAATAAGAAGAATGTAATTTAAATACAATATGTTATAACAGTTTAGTCTTTCGATCATTATAAAATAAGTGTTGTTCTGAATTGTTTTTATTTGATTCGATCAAAATTTAGATATTAAACTTAATTTATTCAATTAAACAATTTATCTATTTTTTCATATTTAAATTTAACTAGTTACCTTTAATTATTGGGTACCTATTAGTAGTATAGGATGAGTCGATTGGACCACACTTATAAATAGATTTATGCGTCATGGCTAAAAATAGAACATGACTCATACCCCCCTACCCCCCCAATTTTTTTTCAAATGTTAAATTAAAA
>JAUZND010086765.1:0-15531 GCA_034780555.1 Coelogynopora nodosa | reverse complement strand
GGCCTTCGGCCGCGTGAGCAAAAATAAATTAGCGTGAGTAAAAACCATCAATTCGCGTGGCGTAATATACTATTAAAATAAAATCTAATTTATAATCAATGGATAACATTAAACATAGGGAGAAAATTTATAAAATTAACAATCATGAACATAGTAACTTTTATCATTGAAATCAATTGGAATGCTTGAAATAAAATAATAAAATAAGTCGAACATAAACACTTATTTCGTATTGACTGCCAGTGAAAGTAATATTGCAATTTTAAATTGAATACCAGTTAACTGACATGTTTAACTCAGCTTGTAAATTAAGTTAAGAATAAGTAAGTTAAGTAAGTTAAGAATAAGATAGACTAAACTTTTTCTCTCATATTTATATAGAGCTTTAATGCTAAACACATCTATCAAGAAATGTGTGAATGTTACGATTTTTTATATTGCTATCCTTCAAATCCTTGTTAGTAAAATTGGTTCTATTGAAATTCTATTTACATCCAATATTAAAAGATATACATGTTCTGAAGAATAATCCCTAAATTGAGTTTCCTGTTTATTCCACTCAAGATAAACAAAGCACACTCCTTCTTGTGTGGAATTTTCCATCACATTGGTGTTGAATTATATTTTGTAAATTTTTGGGGACAGGCAATTATAATTATTTTCTTGACCAAATTCCATTTCGGTCCAATTTATAATCAAGATTCTATAATTCTATACTCATCCCACTAATAATTACAGTAGGCCCTATACAAATCATTAAGACAATGACTAAGTTATACGTATGCAGGTACAATAGATTTTCCCTCAGTTGCCATTTGTATGTTAATATATATATTGTATATACACCATTAAATATGAGAAAGTGCACTGCGTACATTGTACATTTATTCTCCATAATTATATACTAATAATCTCCGTTTATCTATCCCTGATGTACTTTAATTATGCCTGTATACTATAGCTACTAAGTTTCCATATTTGTGTGTTGACTGGTTTTGGTGATCAAAATAATTTTTACCATAAAACTATATTTAAAAAACTTCAATATAGTCTATTTACATTTATCTAGGTTGTGTTCAATTACGTTGATAATGAGTAATTAGTGCCGGTGATAATGAAATATTTTGATTTACAAACTGGAAACTATCAAATTTGTTATTTTTCTCACTTATTGTAATTTTGGCTTTGATAGAATGGTCACTTTTCTATTAAAATAGTGGATTATGGTTACAGCAATACAAAAAATATCACTTAACTAATGTTAAATTAGTCAAATAAACAAGCTATTTCCTTGTGATTTCTGTATTATTTTAATATACCAAAATGTCATCATTTCCCCAACATATATAAAAATAGTAATATATTAGTAAAAATATGTTCATAACATAACTTTAAAACTTCTGCAGAAAAAGTAATTGTGATCACATATATAGCTTAAGAGATTTACCCAGATTTTTATCTGAAATATAGATACAGTAGTCTATAAGTGAAAAATGATTTGATAAAAAGATGATTCTTATGTTTAATTGATGCCTCCTCTTTTAGACAAATTCGCTACTCGCGGCACTTCTTCAGATTCTAAAGCTTCATCGAAAATTCCGAACTGTGTCATATTGAGGTGTGCAGGAATTTTTGAAATTGCAGCAGCTTGCATGGTTCCCTGAAAAAGGTCACTATATGGCAATAAATATCAAACAGATTAGATATCTATTTTTTTATTTTTTATATATTAATATAACTATGAAGATATAATAGAATAGAAAGAAGTTAAGACGTAATCTTTATCACATCATGCATGTATGTGAATCAATGTAGGACAAATTGTATGTTGATGGCAGCATTTTATTATTGTCTACTCTGCATAATTTTGCCTCCAAATAGCACTAAAAAAGAATATAACTATTTTAAAATAAATATTAATATACGCATTATTTCATATAATACTATAACTTATTTAAATTGATCGGCCAATTGCTTAATTTACTAATAATAATTTATATGTTAAATGGTTATCGTAAATCTTCTCCCTTCTCTTGCCCGTGACTCAAACTTGATGACATGTGATAACGAAAGTGCAGACATGCGGGAGGGAGTATATGAAATGTAATGACTGTACAACATATAAATAAAATTTAATTAATATAAAATATCAAAACAATTTTATCAAACTGGGATTATCATTATCGTAATTTACTGAAATCAATGGAAACTATGGGTTGAGGAGAAATATCAGATTCAAAGATCATATACAATATAAAAATGACAAATCATGATCGCAATATGAGTGAACGTTTAATGAGAGGTCGGGATTTATAATATGTCCCCCAAAACAATCATTTCTATTGATTTCTGTAAATTATAATTAATATTTTTCCATTATATATTAATATTTCTTTCTTAATCTATTCAAATCTTATCATATACGAAAATCTGGATAATAGATTTATCATTTATCATTGAAACTTTGTGTGGACTATTAATTAATTATATCATTGATAACAAGTGTTACTATTGACTATCGCCGACTAGTATGTTAACTTATTTTTTAAAATAAAATAACCTTTAGAAAAAACTAGTAATTATCTCACAAAGTACGTATTAAGGTAAATTATGTTGAACAGTTTTTTACACATTTTCACTTTTTGATTGATTCGCAAAATGACCAATATAGAATGCAGACAAAAACCATTCCGGGGTAGCTCCTTGCATTGTGTAGATCCGAACGTATAATAGAAGAGAAAAAGTAGAAAACTGCACTTTAACACGAAGAAGAGTGCTTCACGGCCGATAATTGAGTGGCTTCTTTATTGAGTAAAGCCACTTGGCGCTCCTTTGTGCTTTTGTGGCATAATTTATGCCAACTTCAGCACCATGCAGAAAGGTGAGCTAGCGAGCCAAGTCACCCTCGATAGCCACCTATTTGCTGGTTCTGCTGTATCAGATTCTTCGCAGGTTTTCTCACGATCTCTGCGATTGCTCTTATATTAAATTCTTTTATTGAAATGCATATATTGAGTTGGCGGGATGTTGATAAATTGATTAATCAATATTAATGGTATAGTTGTATAATTAACCGTATTTACTTACAGTGATAATCCAGGAATTTGTTTCATAGAATTGTTTTTTTACAAAATTTAATATTACAAGTTTAAAAAAATTAAAAATTGCTTCCCGGGCCGAGTGAAAATGATGAAGGCGTAAATAAGGCTAAAATGGCATTAAAAATATGACAAAAACATTTCAATCGTATAAATGTTGATTTTAAAGATGCAAATATGTATAATTTATATATATAACAAAATTTAAAATTTGAATTTGAACAAGTTAAACATTTGCTATCCGACCGGACGGATAGGAATTGACCAAGATGTAAATACCACCATCTTCGGAATCACCAGATTCGCGTGAATTCGCATTTTTTAAAGATTTTTTTAAAGTTGTAATAAAGGAATAAATAAATAATCAAATAAAATGTATATTAACATATAATACTATAAAACTATTATTAGACTTAACAATTGAGACTATAATAATTACTATTATAAGACTATCGCAATAATTAAACTACTTTTTTGTAGTTGAATTAGTTTGAAATATTGAAAAACGTACAAATATATAACAACTTTACTAAATCAAAAGATTAAAATATAAAGATCTAGACGAAGATTCATCGGATGTTCAATATTAACCCAAATAGATTATCTACACTATATATTTAAATACATGTAGTATTATCGCCGAATCGGTGCACTATAATTCATTTCCAGCACCAGATTCGACTTCAAATTAGTGAGAACATTTTATCAGATTAAAAAAAATAAAACCTACTATATATTATCAATATTCACCTAAATAGACCATCTATACTACTAATTTACACAGAAGTAGTATATACTTGAATCGGTACACTATATTAATTTTCAACACCAGATTAAACATTAAAAATAAGGAACACAGTTTATCAGTATAAAAAAATATGATGTCCGAACGGACAGTAAATTTTAAACTTATTAAAATAAAAATTTTGTTTTGTACATAAGTTATAATTAGTAATAAAATATTATTAATTTTTTTAAACACATAAAATATTATACATAATTACATTTTTAATAAATATTTACAATATACGATAATTTAAAAATATATATATTAAACGCTTTTTCAACAATAACAATTAGAACCTGGTCTTATTAAAATGTGTGGTTAGAAAATGCTGCAGACGGGTTAAATATGGCTTAAAAAAGCATTAAATAAAACAATATAATTTATTCGTATAAAAGTTAATTAAAGATGCAAATAAGTATAATATTTTATGTATTAAAAAAAAAATTTGAAAAAAGTAAAACATTTGCTACATTTCCAAACGGATAGAAAATATTTTAAAATGTTTGAATTAATCCAAACATTACGGCAAGTTTGTTTAAAGATTTCATTATATTTAAATTTTAGCATAATGTAGTGTCTTTTTGGCTTTGTATGGTGGGAAAAAGAAAAAGATGAAGAAACCTGTATTTAAGGTTGGTGATCGGGTTAAAGTGTCCGAAGCAAAACAAATATTTGATAAAGGATACCTACCGAATTGGACGAAAGAAGAAATAAATTTTCATCAACTCAATCAGTACCAAGTTTTCACCGGTTATGTATATGAACTATGCGATCACAAAAAATAAATTATTAGATGATTGTTTTATAAACAGGAACTTCAGTTGGTTATAAACAAAGACAATTTGTATCGAATCGAGAAGGTTATTCGAATACACAGACGCAAGGAAACGATCGAGAAGCACTGATCAAGTGGAAAGGATATAAAGACCAGGAATATCTCATAAAAACCTACTCGATGGAACGAAATGAAGACAGGTTAATTTACGTTCTACTACCAAGTAACGTAGACGAGAATAGAGATCGTCCAATTAATGAATAAAAATGTTGAATAAAGATATTTTATCACTCCTTTTGAAATAAATTTTTATTTAGTAAATATAGATATTGAAATTGTTTCATATTACTTTTTAAATAGACTATTTATAAATAAAATTTTCAATCCTGCAGTATAAAAAATAGAAAGTCAATTAACTTACTTAATTATATTTAAATGAAACTGGTTTCACTAATATTTTTAGATTGAATTATTAATATATATGTAGTTATATACTATATGCTACTATATTGATATTATATGATACTATATATGTTAAATAGTAAATTTGGTGAATTATACGCAATTGTAGGCCTATATGTATATATTATGTTATACATATTGGACTTGTGTAGTATATTGCTTTCAATAATAAATTTACTTCAGGAATTCAGGATTTAATTTCTCGTTATAGGATATATTTGCAAATAAGTCTAAAATTATGTCAAATGAGACGTGTATTCTGGTCACTTTTGCGACGTCTCAAAAAGATCAGTTTTTAGCATTTTAACTTTAATAAAATTAATAAAAGATTTAAAATGACTTCAATAATGAATTTACAATTTAAAATAATCATAATATGGAATGAGACCAAATGCGACCAGTTAACCCAGTTGAGACGTCTTTTTGTTGTTGTTTGGAGAGGTGAGCAATTTGTAGTAATATATATTTTCCCCAATACAGAGCACTACAGCCATATAATATAATGACCAATTAGGTTTATTTAATCAACTCAAGTATGGAAAATGTAACTGCAATCATTAAGTATTGATAGGAGGTACCAATCCCCAATACATAGCAACGATATGTAAACTGTAAGTATATTAATAAACTATATATATCGTATGTAAATAACTATGTACAATTCCAATATACGCACCGCAATATAACTTTCAATAATTTAAAATTCATCAGCAATTATCAAGTAACTTTAAAACTTCTACATTTACTATTCGTTATTGCTAATATTATCCGTATTGCTGAGATATCGCCAGCAAACATCAATAGATTCAATATTTTATCCCCTATAAAGCTTTAATTTATACCACGGTATAAATAATCTTTAAATATATACAATATATAGTTAGACCTCATCAAGTATTAAATTCATAAAGTTTAATCCATAAAACCCTAAAGTTATCTTCATAAAATTTAACAATATAAAGTTTAAATAAACAAATTGCTAAACTTTAGCCCGTACAATTCAAATGTTATAGCCTATCTATAAAATACAAAAGTTAGACACACTCATAAAATCTTTAAAACATAAAGTATAATCCTAATCAAATCCTTTATGTCTAACTTAATATATTTTACTTTCTGGGTGGTCGTCACAATCATATTTATAATTTCTTATTGAAGACCACTTTTTTCGAAATGGCAACTTCTTTTTATTGCTTGCCCTAAAATGGTATCATTTTTTGTGAGTCATTTCCATTTTATCGTCAGTCTGTATTGTTTGTTGATGAAATAATGGTTCACCACCTACCCTAATTTACAATAAATATTACACAAATCTTTTTCAAATTGGCAAGGAAACACAATACCTAGACAATTTTTAAAATCCCAGAGCATAAATAACAAATTTTTCACTGCTGTTTTCAAAGATTTTGTGAATGAAAATTTCTATGCATACACTTTTCTAGATCTGCATCAAATGACATGTATTTACAATATTTTTGAAATTTAGATGTGATCATTATCAGTGAAGCAGAGTACAGAACGATAATAGAAAGAGAGACCACATGATGATCACATCAGCTTAAAACTCAGTAAATTCTCGTACTTTTTTGGGGCAGTATGCATCAATCTTAGGCTAATTTAAACTGAGATGTTTTGGCCAGGGACGGCTGTGTCATTTTATGACTTTCATTACCGCAGTTGTTCATTTCTATAGAAAAATATTCAAATCAAATATATTGAGTCAATTGTATTATTAATGGCCGCTCAAAACGTCCGAATTAAAAATGTTAAACAAACAAGTTATTAAAAAACGTTAAATATATCTACACATCTGCAAACTTAGCAGTCTGGGGAGATACTCTTCCACCGGCGAACAGTGGATGAACAAGTCCGAGAACTACCAATAATCTTTTGTTACACAAAATAAAGAAACGTATGTTCAGATTAATATAAAACCTATTTTATTATGACAACAGTTCCACTCATTTTGATAATAATTTTACATGTATGCATATTATTTGTACAAAAAGACCACGTACACTATACAATGACAAACTGTTAAAGAAAATTATCAAAAATAACAGACCAAATTATTGAATATTTCAAAAAACAATTGAATATTAAATCTTGTCTGGAGTTTACATAATATTGAAATAACAGTATCAATTAATAAAAGAACATCTAAGAATTCTCTTCATAGTAAACTAGTAAGAATATACTTCTTTATCTGGATACAATTGAAAGTAAATTTTTAATGAACAGTTTCAAACATATTAAATATACACCAATAATAAAAGTGAATGAACAACTATTTATACAATATTAGGATTTTTTTAAATAAAATCATCATAAATATGGAGATTTTGACTCTTCATTATAAATTTTAAAAAATAAGCAGAAAGTCATGTTATTAGAAAATTATTATTGACATTTATTATTAACTTTCTCTTCAAAAAAGATAACGAACAAAATAATTATCACAATTTATAACGTTTATATTGGTTAGATAGTTATTTTTTAGTGACAATAAGTCAGAAGTGATTAAAATTACAATTATGTTACAAATATATCTGATACTAGAATTATACAATACAGAATAATCCCTCCATAACATACTATGTCTATAATATAACTTTCTATAAAGGAAATCCGACTAGAAAGGATTTCTTGTGTCTATTTCCCATATTGTAACTTTTAATGTATGCCTATATTCCATGTAGGCTATAATTTAAATTTATATGATTTGCAATGTGCCTACATAATAGTCTGCGTCAAGAACTGAAAATGATATCTATGCTGGAAAGAAAAAGATTTAAATTTAAGTTTTAAAATGTCTAAATTAAAATTAACAGTGAATGATATTTGCAGAAAAAGATAAACAATACACAAAAAAGTTGATGGCGGGCAATTAGGCCAAAAACGATTCATATTTATATAACAGTATTTAAAAAAATTAACAGCTTATATTACACAAAGGTAAAAGTGTGGTTTTCTGATAATTTTATACAAAACAGTAAAGTAAACAGATCTAGACCTATCGGCTGAACTTGTCCTCTTCCATCAACCACTCGGAAGCCATAGTCTCATACTGCCTCTTCATGGACCTATCCTGCTCCCCAAGACAAGCCAAACACTTCTCCTGAGCAAGCATAATCCGAAGCACCCCTAGACACGCGCACACGTCCTCCCGCTCAAGCCAGTTCTCGGGCCCTGTGATTGGCTGAGCCAGTGGACCAATCAACAGCAGCCTGTGCTCCAGGAGAAGCCGGCTCAACTCGCCACAGCAGGCCTTGAGATTGGTTCTGAAGTGGGTCTCCGGAGGAGAGGACGCCAACGTGGGAAGGGAGAGGAGCGTGAGGAGACGAGAGGTGAGAATGAATTTGACGAGTGTGAAGAACTCGAAGTAGTTGATTCCTGCATAGGCCTTAAGACAGTCCTGAGGGTTGGGGAGGTGATAGGCTTTATTAGGAGAGGGAAAAGCAGGAATTCGCTTCATGATAAATAATCATTACAAATTTTAGACGAAAGTAGAAATTCATGTATGTAATGTAATAATGTAAACCGAAATGACGATTATTAAAAAAGATAATATTGATCCACATTCTATGGTGGACGACCATTTTAAACTAATTAAACAGAGGCGATAACAAATTTACCTTAAAATCCCATTAAATTTTTTACAGGGTTCCCACGCTTTTTCAAAGATGAAATTGCCTAACTTTTTGGTATAAAATAATATTCGGAAAAATTAGATAGATTAGTAGAGTCTGATAGTTTTATTAAAGTATTGTGTACAGACTTATAAAAATGTTTTACAAAATGTTAGATAATATATGCCCACTTTTAATTTGATGCTTTTTTTAATCTCTTTTTTGGTGCGAAATGTATTTGATTTAATTGAAAGTCTCTATAGTGGCCAGTTTTTTCTGCCTCATAGGCAAGAGAATCAGCAGATGAATATTCAAGCTGTTTAACAAAATAAAACAATATACTGCTCTTTTGGACGTAAATCAAAACTGAAAAAGAAAAGAGATACATATGTGAATAAAATAAATAAATGATGTACGTAGATATCATTACATAATAATATGTTGTAGGGTATTGTATTACAATTCACGCGAAGCATGACCTTTTTTTGAGGTTATTTTTACCTAGCTAGAATGCATATAAAGGGGTTTTTAAATTATATAATATACAACATTCCCTGACTCCATGAAATTTTCCAGAAATATTTCCTAATTCCCTAACATTTGGCTTTATTCCTAAATTCCCTGACTGTTCAAATTTCCTGACCCGTGGGAACCCTGTTTTATCATAGAAAAGGAAACATAACTTTACAATCAAGGTGATATCCTTCCAAGACAGAAAGGACTTGAGCTCAGAGTAAACACATAATTCATTTGGTAACATAAAATATAACCCTCGACACCACAGATTTTCTCAAAAGCGGTAAACATAGACACAGATCGAGACGACAATGTGAGCGCCACCAACCTGACAGGCCTCCGCCCAGCCCGGGGTGTCCCTCACATCGGCGGTGTCCCGCTCAACCTCGTCCAACTGGTCGTGCAAGTGGTACCAGGCCGCCAGCAGGTTGCAGGCGTTCAGCCAGTTGTGGTTCACTGAGAGGCAGTGGCTCTTGTGTGCGTGGGGGGGGGGTTTGGGGGGTTGGGGTGAGATGGGGGGGTTAGAAGATCAGAGTAAGAGAGAGAAGGAGGGGGTTAGGATATTAGAGAGAGATAGAGACAGTGGAGTTAGGAGATCAGAGAGAGAGAGAGAGAGAGATAGAGGGTTATTATAGAGAGGGAGAGGTTTTCGGAGATTAGAGAGTCAGAGAGGGAGGGGGTTAGTAGATCAGAAAAAGAGAGAAAGTGTGAAAGAGGGACAGGGTTATTAGATCAGAAAAAGAGAGGGGGTGATAGAGGGAGGGAGGTTAGAGATCAGAGAGAGGGGATGAGAGAGGAAGGGGGAGAGGGACATGAAAGGGGTGGAGAGAGAGGCGAGACAGTGGTGTGTAAAGAGAAGGGATAGACGGAATGGAGAGAGAATGAGGGCGGAGGGAGAAAATGGGGGGCAACAGTAGGACTGAGAAAGAAAAAGGGTGAGCAGAGGTGGACAGAGAGAGGAAAACATTTTAAAGAAAAAATAATATAAAAGTATAATATAGATAGGGCAGCTAAAATATAATTAGTAGCATTTTTACGAATAAAATATTTTTTAAATCAATGTGTGCATTCGTTTTCGAAATCTTCATTAATAATTTATGCAATTTCAAAAGAAATGAAGATTGACACTTAGTTGTTCATGTTCTTTCGTCAACTAATTTTCTAACAAATTCTAGAGATATTCTCTGCTATCACAAATCAAACTGGCCTTAGTTTTGATTTCCTAGAGTGCTTCTAAGTGACAGATCGAAAAACACAAAAATAATAATCGCACATATTTGTGTCCGAAGGGAATAAGAGGGGTGGCTACCACAGGAGACGAATATGATTATTTCCAATGAAAACTAACAATGCTCGGGAGACATGTGGCTGGGCATTGTCTTGTATTAGACACATATTGACTATTTAATCTATGTTCTCATCTCCCAAATTGAAGAAATATGTACAACAAAAGAAGTATCACAACAACAAAAACAAGAAAATCTTTTATTTATGAACTACCCAATACAAGTACAAAATTAATATATACACATATTAAAAGTAATACAAAGTCTTGGCAAACCAGAAGCGCACGTATTATCCAAATAAAATGATGCAGTAATGGTTAATGAAAATACAAATTAATTTTATAGTGAATAAGATAATAACGTAATAGTCTAAAATAAGATTAAAATGCGAAACTTTATAGAGTTCGAACGTTTAGAACATGAAACTCCAGACGCCCATACAAATAATAGAAGTATTTATCATCCCCAAACCTATCCATGGTGTTGTTAGCTCGTTAAAAAACACAGAAAAGAAAGCGGAAGAAATTATCATCGATAGACATTTTGACAAGAAAAAATTCTTAAAACAAAAGTTCAGTTTTGAAATTCCCGATAATTTTCAGCTTCCCTTACGAAATGTTGACGTTCAAACCGTTACAAAATATTAGGTTATGCTCAAATTATTTGCACACATATAGGAGGCCTTTCACACCTCATTGCATCGGCAAAAAAAGTAGATCATAATATTTTAGATCTAAAAATGGATCGACCTACGATGTTGATGACCTGATGAAACCAACCGGAGGGCACAAAGATGATTTCACCGGGCTTCTGAACAACCTGGATCACCCCCAGGGAGGCCGGAAGTTCCACCTGTCGGAGGTCGGACGGCAGTTTACCAGTGACACTGTCGCGGAGGTGTGCTTCGTTGCCTGGAATGGGGGAGAACAGACTGATGTACCACTGTTGTTCACGATAGTGTCGTTAACTGAATAAGAATATACTTATACATGAAAAGTGCGACTGTTAACCCTTCGTACATGGACATACTTTGTAGGGTTTCGTTTGCTAAGTGGAGGGGGGGGGGAGTATTTTACCCCCTTGGAAAACCAAACTTTCTATCATAAAGCTGAAATTCAGTATACAGATACCTCCTAAAGACTTGTCGAGCGATTTTGATTTTCAAAAAAATTTATCGATTGGTATAATTTTTATGACCTGATTAAGTCATAATCTCCAGTTAGGAAAACTATAGGAAAATAACCATATTATATGCTATATATTCACCAATAAATGCTATAACTTTTGTTCATGCAACCAATTGACTTGATTCTTTTTGCATCTGATTCCAGATCACAAGATCTATATTGGTTGATATATTTTTATAATTATACTACTTATACAAATAAGCTATAAGTAGTATGAATGTTATTTGAGTATTATTTTAAATTGCTGGTTATTTAAATACATAATTTTAACAATCAAGTTAAATGGATATAATTTAGGATAAACTTATTTTTTCTATTAATGTTGCAAGTTTCAGCTCCTAATATAATCGGCAAGTATGAAAACCCAGGAGGGGGGTAAAAAATGGACCAATAATTACACCATTTTATCTGGTATGTAAAATATTCGAAATTATTTCTGTTATATTTTTTAGTTAGATAAAAGTATTTTAGCCACTGAGTAAAAAAAAATCAGGGTCATATGTGTTATAGTTCAATCAAAAACTTAATTTATTTGAGAAAAATGACATACCCCCCCCACGTACGAAGGGTTAACTCCAGTTCGTGCAATTGTCATAAATGTGTTTTTTACCAAATTTAGAAAGTATACACAAAGTGATGTAGTACAGAATAAGAGTCGAATATGTACAAGTTTTTCACAAATATGTATAGAATATTTCAAATTAGTCAGTTAACAAACATTTCAGCAACATTCGTCGAGGATACATTTGTTCAAGTCTGTCAACCAAAGATGACACAGACAATGCATTTGTGGCAACTCGATGCACTTTCATAAGCATTAACCCGCTCAACTTTTCCTGCGACATCGTTGACCTCAGTCAAGTAACCTTTGACAAGTTTGAACTGGCTGTGGCTTCTTTCATTTTCACAAGTTGTGACTGGGATAGTCAGGGCAATTCTCAGCAGTACACGAATGTTAGGAAAACGGTCTTTATCACAACTGCGAACGACTTCATAAACAGAATCTGGAACTAGTTTTGTAGAAGAAATCTTTTCATTATTTCAGTACCTAACCAAAGAACAATATTCCATGGAAAACATGCCTTCGGAAGGAAGATCGTTCAAATAAATGTCTACCAGTTTCAGCAATTCATCCGGAACAGAAAGTTGTTGAGGGAGAGACGACGGAACATGTTTTAGAAGTTGCATGACTTGTCTCTGGATTAGGCTGAAACGTTCATCTAACTCACTGATTACATAATCAAGAAATGTAATCATTATGGAGCGCTTTAAATGCTCCTCCGTGTTTTCCTCAGGTACGTTTCATCGGTGTATTTGATGCCCAGCTTTTCATGCTATGGAAAAGGTGATGTTCAGATCACTTGCCGCTTCTTCCATTTATTTGAAGATTGTAGAGAACTCCTCGTCAATATTTTCTCGAAGTTGACACAACCGAGCATGCACATTTGAAACAATGTTGTATGCCTTCAGAACATCGATGGAGCTGTTTTGCAAATTCATTGTAATTTCATGGAGCATTGCCAGAACTGTCATACATATTTTTGCAGAAATGAAAAGGGTGGGAGACGTAATCCATTTGCTTTTGAAATTGTTGTTAAATCCCACAACCAATCTGAGCTTCCCGATGTCATATCTTGAAGAATGACGATGAAGGCTTAGAGAAGAGAGAAAAACACAACGCATGAGTCAATCCTTATCCATCTTGTCTTACATGTGTCTTTCAGCTTTTGTGAGGCGCTTTCGAGTTTATCAATTACAGTGTCAAAAAACCGTTGGCGTTTGGGAGAGAAACTAAAAAAACGTGCTATTTTTCCAAAAGTCTGTTGAGAATTTCTGAGATAGAACAGGCCTTACTTAACAACAACAAGATTCAATTGATGAGATGGGCAATGAACATAAAAGGCCAGCGGTGACAATTTTCAGATTATAGCTTGGAATCCTCGTTTTGCACCAGACATATTGGCTGCGCCATCGTATGCCTACCCACGAAGATCACGTGCGTCCAGTCCCCATTTTTGTAATCGAGATGTAATTGCATATGCATATGACCATTAATTCTCCCCATCAGTAACAATTCCAGAAATTATTATTTAACCTCACTATCACTTGACACATATTGCAATGTAAGTGAAACCAGTTCCTGATTGCAGGCGTCTGTGACTTTGTCAGCCATTTCTGAAAAGAATTTCTCTTTTTTTATGTTGGCTACAATTTTGTGCATTGTTTGTTTTCGACATTCAAGCATCATTTTGCAAACTAGCCTATCAAATCAGGTGGCGGAACCACAAAGAAACGAAAACAAACAATGCACATAGTCCTCCCGCAAGTTACAGCATCCCTATTCTCACAGCCTCATCATACATATCAAAGCCTCCCCAAGCCAGCGTTGAAACTGAACGAAAACTCACCATAGCACACTCCAAAATTTCTCAAATTCTTCAATCCAATACCTTCAAATTAAGCAAATGTAATCTTTCTCAGCGTGAAAAATCCACAATCCTCACACTCAAAGACAAAGGCCTCACTTACCTACCCAGCGACAAAGGCGGAGAATTTTGTGTCATTGAAACTCAAAGATATGATGCCGCTGCATTTGATCATCTCAGTGACACCTCCACGTATAAAGAAATTCGAGGCATACAAGCCTCTACCATCGAAGTGAAGATTAACAAAACATGGAAACGCATCGCAAAGGAAGCAAAACTACCTATATACATTACTAAAGCATACACCACGAATAACTCAACCATGCCAAGATTCTACCACCTGATCAAGACCCACAAGAACGGCGACCAGATCAAGATCAGACCGATAGTTTCAGGTTCGAGCGGTCCAGCTCACAAAGTCTCACACCTTCTCAGCAGACTCATAACACCCCTCCTCCAAAACGTTCCAGCCCACCTCACCTCCAGCGACCAATTAATCAACGAAATACAACAAATAGGTAAAGATCGAGTGAAATCTCACAACTTCCCATTTAGCCTAGACGTTACCGCTTTATACACGTCAGTCCCACCCAACGAAGCCGTTCAACACCTTTGTGACCTCCTATCCAATAAACCCGATATCATCCTACCATTCACAGTTCAAAACATACACGACATCGTTTCTCTCATCCTTAGCAACAACTTTTTTGAATTCAAAGGAAGGTTTTACCATCAAACTAATGGATTACCCATGGGCAGCAGCCTATCTGGAGTCCTTGCGATACTATTCATGGACAAACTCGAAAGAAGTGCCCTATCCACTATCAACACAATCCTTATATACAAGAGATACGTCGACGACACCTTCATCATGACAACGAATAAATCTGAAGCAGACACAATCTTTGGGACCCTCAACCATCAACACCCAATGATAAAGTTCGAAATCGAATACCCAGACGCGACCAATTCAATTTCCCTCCTAGACTTCCGCTTCACGGCGAAAGCCGATGGCACGATTGCCACGGAGTTCTACGAGAAAGCAGCTAAAAGCGACCTTCTACCCAATCATCTGTCAGGCATTCCCAGCTCATCTAAACGCAACATCCTAGAGAATGAAATGAATCGTCGAGCTTCTCGCTGTACAGATGTAGAAAAAGCCCAACTCCACGTTAATTCCTTCAAAAAACGAATGAGAACCAATGGATACCCCGAAAATTTCATGAACAAGAGGCAACAGAGAAACAGAAGCCAACCCACAAATCTTTCCCTTAAACCGGTCTATTTCGATTTTCCATACGTCAATGACAAGGTTGACAATAAAATCAAACAAATATTTAGAGAACTCGATCTTCCCGTCCGATT
>JAUZND010086764.1:0-37029 GCA_034780555.1 Coelogynopora nodosa | reverse complement strand
TGCAGTTTGTAGTATCGATTCATTTATTAAAGTCTACTCATCACAATCCTATTTCTATCTGTTGTCTGGATTTTTTATTTGTGTTATAGGTCCAGTCTTCGTAATTTAGATTTTATGACCTTGTATTTGTTATCAGCTTGTAAAAATATAAACTTGCATTGCTATCTGTTATGGTTACATTTTTTGAAATCTAAACATTGTTAGCTAACTATGCTGAAAATTTGAAGGTGTTTGCTCATTTAATAAAAATTTGGCGACATATTTCCTTTAAAAAACCGGCTAAAATCACGTGTTATCACGTTAACATTCATACGCGACCGATTGGTTGTCTTGAAATTAAACAGGTCACATAGATTCAACGTGTTAGACTCGTTATTTAACGCTTTGATATTGATCCTGCCTAGTACGTAAAAAAGTATGTTTGTGTATTGTGAGGCATGCTGCATTGACACATATGGATCTTACGCTAAGCCAATAAACAGCCTTCTTGGCACAAGAAATATGAGCGAGCGTTAGCTATTGACTTTTATGTCAGTTGTAGCTGAATCTACAGTTGTTTTGTACTTAGTTTGGGTCCACGCGTTTATAGACACTTGTTTGAAAACAGTCAACCGACAATTCCAGTTATTGTTACAGCAGCAACTCGTGGTAAGTTATGCAGTGTTTTTTGTCAATTAGGGTTACTAATACGTAACGCATTAAATAATATTATTAGAATACTACAAACTAAAAATACTTTAGTAACGACATATATATAGTAACGAGATACTTCGAAACTGATAATAATAATTGTCCTGTCTGGCAATTAAAATTTGTCAGAGTGTGTTATATGTCGGTTTGATAAATTCTCTCATACGTAACGCAATACGTAACGCTAGTAAAATATGTACTAGTATATTAGATTTGTAACTACATAATATGTTGCATGTTGCACAGTATTCAATCTTATAAAATAGAGCGTTTGTTTTCAGTGCACGACGTCTCTATATGAATTAAGTGACAACTTATGTATGTACATGTATACACCTTAAATTAGTAACGCATGAAATGTGATTTATTAGTACTAATTATTATGTTACAATATTTTTACAAATTGGTAGTGTTTTATTTTCCACATCGAATGACATCTATGATTATACTTTCCTCCAAATTGTTAGTCTGTAATTGGACTGACAAAATTATACGGAAAAAGTTACTCATACGTAACACCTTAATAACCCTATTGAATCAATACCATAACGAGATATCACTTCATATGACAGTGCTAGAGTTTAGTGCATAAAACTTGGGCTCTGTTAGAAGTCATTTGGTTCATTATATCAGTAGAGAAAACTATGCAGGGTGCTTTTTATAAAGCATAGCAACGGCTAATTTTTTTAATTATTTGTTTGTAGGATTTATGCCGAAAAAACGATCAAAACTGTCGAGTGTAAAAAACTCTGAGGCCGAGGATAGAAAGCGTACTTTGGCCAATAACCGACAACAAAAATATCGAGAAAAATTAAAAAATGACCCATCGAGATCGGCAAGACTAAAAGAAGTCAAAGAATTATCAAAAAAACGTGCCAAAAGACAAACGGACAAGGAAAGGCAATTGCGAACGGATTCTGGATACAGAAGATTATCCAAAGCAATTTGGAGACAGCGGTATAAAAATAAAACTACTAAAGAAAATATAAATGATTTGGAAACTGTTGAGTGGGATGAATTTAAGAATATAAATACAAATAAATCCAATCGACGTGAAGTTTCTCAACAAAAAAGACGTCGAAAAGAAAGACGAGAAGAAGTGCTGAAAAACAATTCATTGCGTTCAGAAAACGAAAACTTAAAAAGAAAAGCTAGAAATCTTGAAATGCAATTAAATGTTTATCGCGGAAGAAAACGTAAATTTGAAGAGTCCATTATAAACGCTGAAGACAACAATTCACCAAAAAAATTGTCCAAACGTGATATTCATCAGCATGTTAATGAAACAATTTCATCTTTGCCAACAAGTCCTTCGCAATTTGCTAACGTTTTGAAAAACGTTTTTCAACGAGCCCTCAAAAGTCCTAGAAAAAAATCTGCCATAAAAAAACTGGCGGAGAAGTCTCCAAATGTGGAAAGATTCAGAAACGTGTTAATGAAAAGAAATAAGAAAAAAATGCAATTAAAAATAAACAGGGAAAGCAAACGTTATGAAAATATAAGATTAACAATTTTTGGAAGATGATGAACAATCGAGATTGCTTGTTGGACAAACTATGGTCGACAAAAGCTTGCACAATTCCGATAGAAAGTGGAAGTGTTGGAGTGGACAGCGTGTACAGAAGAGAGTTCTCAAAAATAAGATGGTCGATATTTTCAAAATATTTAAAATCAAATATTCTACATTTCCATATACACTGAAAACATTTATGAAATGGCGACCACGATTTATTTTATGTGCCAAAGTGGGAATAAAAAAAGCTAAATGTGTTTGCATAATTCATTCAAATGTCAATCGTAAGTTGCAGGCCTTAAATAAGTTATGCAAAAACACAGATCTTCCAGAGCTTATTTTTTCAAATGCAGATCAATTGAACGAAGCTACACTGTGCAACAAATTGGTAGTAGATGACATTGACCCCAAGGCTTGCCTATATCGAAACTGTAACAATTGTGGAACAGAACTGCTGCTAGATCATTATAGTCGACTACTAACATTGAAATCAACTGCATTAATCTCCTGGACGAAATGGGATTACGTTTCAAAGATGAAAATGGACAAGAAAACTGGAAAGTTAGTTGAAAAACGATATCAGGAAGTTTTGACGAATACAACAACAGTTGCAGAGTTACTTGAAAAGTTGCTTATTGACTTAAATGGGTTTTCTTTGCATTGTTTTCGAGCCCGATGGCAATGGATTCAACTACATAATTTAATGGAAAATTTACCACATAATGAAATATTGTTAGTTGCCGATTTTAGCGAAAATCTAACAGTTCAATTTGCAGAAGAAACGATTGCTTCGCATTCGGCCGCATCTAGTTTGACATTATTTGTTGCAGCTCTTTATCGCCACTCAAAGGTGAGCTCAATTGAAAACCCAGATATTATATTTGAAAACGTAAATATATTTTCTGATTCATTTTGTCACGATTCGCATCTTGTACACAAATGCATGCAAATAATTATGGATCACTGCAAAACAATCTTTCCAGAACAGACAATTCATCATTTACATCGTAGATCTTCTTATAATAATCTTAGAAGATTAAATATCTTATAAATCCTATAGTTATACATGATTTATACAACTATATACTATAGTATATAGGCATATCTTTGTTATGTAGCATTGTTGTAAGCTTTATGTATTTCAATTTGTAGGCATGATATTAATATGATGTATTAGTTTAATTTTTAATTTATAAAATTAAACATAGTTAAAATAATATATAAACTTATTGCCATTGGCATTGGTTCTTATACTCAATAAAAATGGTAATATAATTATAGCATAGGAAATACAAATGCTAAAGCTATCAAATTTTACAAACGTTTTGTAAAAGGTAGGTAAAAATAGACATATAAAAACAAGAATTGCATGCTTAAACCAGACAAACATATGAAAATAAATACACTCACTTTTAAGACAAAAGTTAAAAACGAAACCAAAACATACCTCCACCAAATGAAACCACGCTATGGGTTTGGAAATGGAATATAACTTGTATGTTTACGCCAAAATCGAATCAATAAAACTGTTTCAAATTTCATATATTAAATATCAAATCGAATCAAAAGAAAAATCGAAGAAATGTAGACGACCTATTAGAAACAAACATTAGCAAATATACTAGTTTACGCACTATTTTTTCTATCCCTTTTGCTATTTTCCTTCACCAGGGTAACTTTTTAAACAAGTACAAAACCTAAATAACAGAAAACTTAAACAAAACAAAAAAACTACATTTTGTATATAAGTAATAAATGATTAAATGTCTAAGGAAACAAAAATGAGACTGAATTAGTTAGCTAAGTATTTTGTTTATGTTTTTTTATTGGATTTATGGAAGTTTATATGTATTAAGTGAAAATCACAATTTTAGTTATATAATTTCTATTTAATTAAAAAAATATATATATATATTTTTAATATAATTTATGAATTGTAATATATTTATAACAGATAAATAAATTAATTGTTGTGCAGATCTTATAACATAATACTAATAATAACATAAAATAACACAAATCCTAAAACATATTGTATATGTTGCAAAGGTTACAATGTAAAATTAGATGTATAGATTAAAGATCAGTGGCGGATCCATGTGGGTATGGGGGCGTCCGCCAGTTTAAAGAAAATATGTGCCCTTTGTATTATATACAGGGCACTTCACCGTCCGTTGTGATTAAGAAAACAAACTATATTAGTTGTGGTGAATGCTAGTTTGCTTCATATATTTAAACTATACATATGTAAACTATACAGATTCACACAATACGCTGTAAATGTAATGAAACTATTTATCTAATAGGCTAGTATATAGTAATTTTAAATTTTGAACTAAATAACGTTTCATTGTGTAGTAACATACTGGTGTAATTCTTGAGATTAGAATGTTTCATCAATAATTTAATATTACGTTTAACTTTTTGTACTTCTGCAATTATTTTGACTTATTCAGCTATTTTATTGGTCAAAGTAATTCAATTTTGACAGGACCGATGTTCAAAATTAAATTTTAGTAAAATTGCGCTAATTGTTATTTATATAAATGTATATATATAAATTTTATGGATACAGTTGTGTTCCTAACGGATTAATTCGGGTACATAATTTACGAGCTTATGAAAAAATATCCTAATAATTTTTTATAAATTTTGAGTTGTGTGTATATTTTATATACTTTCTCAATAGCACTAATTCGTATTTTTCAAAAATATAATAACAATTATTAATTATGTAGCCATAAACAATTATTAATATTATAAAACGATACATATATACATTAATAATATCCTAATCATAATTTTATAAAATGTTCAGCTCATGTTTAAGTATGTTATACATATATACGCACCCAATTGATAACGCATTTAAGGAACAAATTTACCTCGTTCCTTCAATATTGTTTTAGCTGTTATAGGATACCTTGACATGCTCTTATTTTTTTGTACAAGCTCTGTGTGACAGTAGTTAATTGTGATATTTTAATTATATATACTATTATTGAATATATAGTAAGTAATCATTTTAAGAATTGAAAGCTGCAAAACTACATATTTCGTTTTTAAATGTATAACTTTTATTAAAATATATTATAGTTTCAATACTTACTTTTAAAACATTCTGTAATATTGTAACTTCATAATTAGTACTTAAAAATAGTCATAGTTATTAATTGTACATTTGAACTCTTTGAATTTAGATAAAACACGAGATATAAACTTTATTTTATATATATTTTTTACAGAAACATATACATAACTTCATTGTTAACACTTTTTATATACAAATATTACTTATATTAATATAGAATATTATGTAAATTATTACATATTAACAAATTTTTCAATCTAAGTTATATAGTTAAATTCAAAATATCATTTTCAAAAAATATATGTTCAAGAATTACAAAGCATTAAAAAGATATACGTAATAAAAATGCATTATCCATAATGGAGGCATAATCAACAAATGTCTCGATCAGTCTGTAAAAATAGTGTTTTATCATTATTATAGGAAATTTCGTAACTCTTCAATTTATAGATAATCAATAATATAGGCTACATGTCGAAATATTCTCAGATATCTGGAAAATCGGGTAATACTGACAAAGTTGTTAATTGCTGTTAATCGATATGAACATGATACACATTAATGTGATTAATAGGTATTAAATTATGAATATTTATCTATTTATAGATAATAAAAAATGAAATCTCACTATTTCAATTTGATTATGGAACACAGTACACATATTATACTAGGTATACTTATTAACATGTGAAAATGGTTATTTGGTACAAATGATGCATACGTATAGTCTATGTATATGTTATAGTTTATATTAATGAAATTTTAAATATATATTTTAAAAACTAACCGTAGAAACTTATAAAATATCATTAAGAAAGACAGAATATCTTTGGAAGAAATGGGAGATCGATTTTGCCATGATATTAGCATTTCTGGTGAAAAGTATGCAAAATAATAATAAAAAGCAGTCATTTTTTAAACAAAATGTTCAAATCGGTATAGGATCGAATACAATTCAAGGCCATATGTTTTGATTAGAAAACGACATCAATAAAATAAATTTTGTGTCAACTTATTTAATATTGCTGTATCACAGGCTTTAACAATTTTATTTATTTACCGAATAAAATCAACATTTTACAATCCAAACTAATTTAATGATATTTGAACAGTAGTAGTTACATTCAATATACAGCCGCGAGTTAAATTATCCTACAAAACAATTTCAACTTCATCGTCCATGCCCTGCTGATTGGTCAACTGTACAACTGTAGGATAGGGTGGCGGGAGTTCCGGACGATTAGCACGTCGTGGCTGATGATGCAGATAACCGCCATTGGCCTGTTGGACCCTGCCGAGTGATCCATTGGTGCGTGGGCCATGACTGAGCGGATTCTTGCTGAAGGAGGGGGGCGGAGGTGCTCCCTGCTGTAGTTGACGTTCACTGACTGCTGCGGTATGCTGAAACGCTGATGCGTGAGGGGGTTGCGTGTCATCCTTGAAGCGTGCTATCTCGTGGAACACGTGAGTCAGCGGTTCGAAGGCAGGCGTCCAACCAAGGTGTGGATTATAGGCAGTCTCCTGAATTGTCGAGGAAATTGGGACAAAATGGACACGATGAAACTAGTAGAAAATCCCAGTGGCATTTAAAGTATAAAGGCCTAACCTCACCAATTAGAGCGACGCGACGTAGTTTAAAAATAAGGAAATCTTTAAAACGTTCACTCATAAATTTATAATCATGGTCTATTATAGTAATATTAATAAAAGTAAAATTTATATTCGGAAACATTTTCTATATTTAAGCAGGCCCGACCGCGGCCTTCAAACGACCAAGGTCACAACAAAAAGTGTACGCTTGAAGCTTCTAAGTGTACGCCTGGGGGTGGGCCTGTTTAAGTATAGTAATATTATATAATTTAATACATCACTATTAATATAGTAAAATATTACATTTTACCACTGTATAAAATAATAGAATATAATATTTTAATATTTCTAGATAATTTATATCAAATAGTATAATATAATTATGTCTATACCTCTGTCTATTTGCAATGAAATATATATTACGTTGCGAAGCGTCGCAAAAAGGTGAGATAATTTCATTTTCAGTTTCGTTGTGTCACGTCGCGCTTAGCTTAAATATATGCCAATTGAAAATGATGCATTAAAAGTTTTGCCAAACATTGTGTAGCGCTGCGCTTTGTTGGCATAATATGCCTTTAGTATAGGTATGTAAATTACTTTATAAGTGAACTGTTCAAGTAGATCTCCTACATCTATAATATTTATATTTGAAAAAAGTACACATACTTAATAAAAAATATGCATTTTTATATACTAATATTTATATATACGGTAATGTAAAAAAATAATTTAACAGTAACATGAAATACTTTTTTTCGTAAAACCCCATGAATTTTTACTAAAATTTTATAAATTAGTAAAATTAATGTATTAATTATACTGCATATTTACATACAAATATTTATAGCCTGTTATTCTAAGAGTTTATTATATTGTATACTGAAATATTGATTAAATTAATAAAAAAAACAAGTTGCATACAAATAACTGTTGTTTCAAATTAAATATAATATTATATTTCTGAATAACAAATTAGGAATCTATTTTTTTATCAATCTTGATTGTTATATTTTTTTATTGCAAGTGGAGTAACTTTTTGTCTAGCGAATTATAATAATTATTGTACTTACAGCATGTTTATAATAAATGATTTTATTAAAATATTGAAACACTGATAAAAAATAATAATTTTTCTTCTTTTCAAACATAAAAATATTTTTGTCGGAAACAACTCTCTTTGACGGCCCCCACCTGCGGTCCATAGATGTTGGTCAGCACCCCACCGAGCATATCTTCCGGCGTCTGCGGTCTCCTCTTCTGATGCTGATGCTGCATTTCCCGCATTGGCACCAACTCCGGCAAAATACGCCCACTCCCCATACCACCAGTGTAACTCCCACTTCCAGGGTAGCCCAGGGTACCATCCCCCGAGGAGGATAGCCCTCCCTCAGGCGAGGCCGAGAAGGCCGGGTTGCTGTGGTCAACAGTACCACTACTCCCCCCCTGGCCCTGGTAACAGCGGGGAAAGGGCGTGGTCCCGGCCGGACCCCCTTGCGGCGGTGACACCGACCCACTCACGATACCCAGCTTGGCGAGATACTCAACGTGGTTTCGTGCCGAGTGGACCAAACTGCCGGACAGCTCTGAAACAGCGTCGTCGGGTATAAAAGCACCGCCACCGTTGCCATAACGCCCGACAATGTTGGTGGTAGTCATGCCGCCGATACCAGAGTCGGCCATGTTGTTCCTGCCCCTACTACCGGTCAGGAGGGAGGTGTGGCTTGTACTGTTGCTCAGGGATTCCAGTTGATGCCCCGCGGGTTGGTAGCTGGAATGGCCACCGCCGGACGGGGGGGTGGCAAAGATGGGTGGCTGGAGGCCCAACATGAAGGCGGGTGACGGGTTGATCATGCGGAGCTCTTCTTCCACCTCCTCCTCGGTGGCCGCGGAACCTCGGCCAGAACTTGACCACGGAGGGCCGAGATGAACTGACGGAACGGGATTAGATAGTCGGTGTTAAATGTTATATGGAAGTATTGCGGTGTTGTTTACGTTACCTATCTTTCCATTATTGCCATGAATACTGTTTTTATACTGCCAAAGTATATAACTCAAAGAAAGACTTTTTAATTGTTTTGCTACTGAAACTATAATATTCTTTATTCTTTAATAACGCTGTAATATAGTATGTGGAACTTAATTTAGTTCCTTAATTATTCGGAATATACTAGCCATATAATTATTAACATTAATAAAATTAGCACATTTATTTAACAATGATTTATAAAACAGAAGAGTTGGAGAGACATATTTAATTTACAGTTTTTCACTGCATAATTATTTGAATTTAAAAAAATTATTTCACACTGTCTTTGTTTTGTTATAATTTGTAATAATTTTGGTATCAACAAAGCTTTATTAATAATAAAATTGGTCATTTTATTATCTATTCTTGGTAAAAATGAAGTGTTCATGAAGTATGCGATTTTTATACGGCATGAATGTATGTTTATGATTGTATATATATACATACACAAACATACATACATACATCACGTACCTATATAATTAATATATAATACATTTTTTTAAATTTGTGTAGGTTATGCATAAAATGTATATGTTTTTGAAAGTGAAACGTATATATATAATGTATATATATATATCGTTTTTATTAGTGATTCTTAGAAGTACATACATTTTTAAATATAATTTCAAGTACAACATCATAAATAATTATTATGAAGAAAAAAATTAAAAGGTATCGATATAATAAGATAAAATAACAGATTTCAGGTGATTATCCTACCTCCTCCATTGGCAAAGTTAAAGGAGCCCCGTGTCTGCTGTGCCAATGATCCTGCCTCGAACAAGTCGGGCATGACCCCCGACAGTGCGGTAGTCCTTGGATAGGTGCGTGGAGGCAGGTTGGGTCGAGTCATGTGTTCGAAGTGGCTGCCATAGGTGGCTGGAGAATCTACACTGACGCCATCGAAGCTGAGTTGAACGGAATCGATAAATATTTGGGGTGATTGTACTGATTGTCGTTTGCAATCCGATTAATGATAATGATTGGAAAATGTGCTCGAAATAGTTACATGTTCGGTGGAAGTATACGAAGTAATATTACATATTTGACGACTACTGGATAAGTAGTCGAGTTATAGTGGATTCCACACACCACTCCTCCGGTTACTATATTGCGTAAACATATCTAACTTAGAAATTAATTATGTATATATATTTTAGACATTTCGACATAATTCGCATAATATGTTGTTACTTAAATATTACTAATACATAATTTAATATACATAATTCACACTTTAATTATAGAACTGTCGAAATAAAATAATTGAAGAAAACGAATGAATCTAACATTATTAAGAAACGTGTCATTGAATGCATAATTATATTTTATTTCTGCGGCACAAATTCTACCGCTTGTATATTAATTTACTAATGTTTTACGCTAATTGGTTTGACCCCGACTTCATTCATTCACCTGTAAATTGAAATTAAAATTGTTAGGTAACATTTTTGTAAAGAGTGTTAATAATAAATAACCAAGTTTATGTTTGAATATTTTAAGTATACTGAAAATATTAATTGGAAATCAGTGAAATAATTTAGTTATATATTTAAATAATTCATATTTATTAAATTTTAAAAAATATATCAGTGGCAATTCATAACTTGTTTTTACAACTATTTTAAGTGATCTTATAACTATAGGTATCTTCTGTGTATCTTTTTTGTCGGTTTTCTTTGTTATATAGTTACCCTTTCTTTTGATTTATATTTTGTTATTTCTGATTTATTTCTTGTCTTTCTATCTGGTGAGCTGATTTTGCCTGATTGATGGTTCCAATCAATTTTATATAACGAAAGATATTACCATTTTGCTTTCTTCGGACTAATTACACACCATTAATTCGAAATATGTTCCATAAAACATCAAACTTAACATGAATGCTCATGTTTCACTGCCTACTCACTTCATCACCTTATCCTCCGTCCTCCCATAATCTAAATAATTTAAGCATCCACCTTCAAACTCTAATTTTAGACCAAACTCCTACATTCTAAAAACAACACTGCACATTAACAACACTTACTAAATATTATCACATTGCTTGCTGTTAAAATCATTCATTGCTGTTCAACATATTTCTTCTGCACCTGTTTATTTATCACTTACTTATAAATGTATCTGTCCTGTTGAAATTAATCATATATTATTTGCTCATACCCATACCCATAGCTCATACCTGCAAGAATACAATGGTTTGACCTCAATCAAATAGAAATGTCATCATTTACTCAAAAATTAGTATAAACGATAAATAATACACAAATTAATTGGTACCTTCGAGTCTGAGGAGGTTTAGTCTTCTTCTGTTTCATGCACCCTTTTCGGACAAAAACTGCAGCTATAATCACCATGGCGATCAACACGAGAACACTAAAGCAGATAACCAACACCAGTGGGGTACCTGCGAGCCCTGTAGGCGCCGGAGTTGGCTCCACAACATTCCCAACAACGATGGGAACCGTCATTGTGATACTGAGAGACTGGCTGCTAGACAGAGTGCCTGAGCTGAAAGGGGATAAGGGATTTGGACACTAGATTTAGTGGTGTGATTTCCCAAAAAACTATTTAGTTATATAAATATATTCAATATTTATTGACATTAGCCATATGTACTTTTATTATTAAATGACATTATAGTACAGCATTATAAATATATATATATATATATAATTATATTCATTTAACATTCTGTAATATGTAGATATATAAATACAAATTTATTTAATGCACATTTCGCATCCATTGTGTAATATGTTTAATGATTTTTTAGTGATAAAACTCACAACGTAACGTTGGTTTTGGTCATTGAAACTTGTTACTAAACATATACTACATAATATCGGATAGAATTAAAAAAAAATTATTGTACTTTTAAATTTTTCATTCCATTTTATTAGTTTGTAGAAGAAGAAAAAGAATCACTTAATCCTAAAATCACGATGGAGAGGAGGGGTGTCAAATTTATAAACGGGTTTTGACTGTATATAATATCCAATATCTTACTAATGCTATCGTTATAAAATGTTCAGTATCTTCCCAATGCACTGTCCACGCTAATTATTGTCGCAACAAATACCGTAAAATTTAATGACGTAATATATTACACACAAATATCTAACAATAGACTTTTTTATAGAATTTTCAAATTTTGTAAACATGGAATAAATATATTTTTATGAATTATGCTCTTGTATTTTACTAATAAACTATTATGAAGTCATGAATGATCAAATTGTGCTTTTCAAAAAATTAAATGCATTACGGTTAGCATCTCGCAAGAATAGATTGTTAATGCTGAAACTAGAAGAGGTTGTTAAAGTTGAAACTAGAAGAGATTGTTAATGTTGAAACTAGAAGAGGTTATTAATGTTGAAACTAGAAGAGATTGTTAATGTTGAAACTAGAAGAGGTTGTTAATGTTGAAACTAGAAGATGTTGTTAATGTTGAAACTAGAAGAGGTTGTTAATGCTGAAACTAGAAGAGGTTGTTAATGTTGAAACTAGAAGAGGTTGTTGATGTTGAAACTAGAAAAGGTTGTAAATGTTGAAACTAGAAGAGGTTGTTAATGTTGAAACTAGAAGAGATTGTTAATGTTGAAACTAGAAGAGGTTGTTAATGTTGAAACTAAAAGAGGTTGTTAATGTTGAAACTAAAAGAGGTTGTTAATGTTGAAACTAGAAGAGGTTGTTAATGTTGAAACTAGAAG
This sequence comes from Coelogynopora nodosa, assembly GCA_034780555.1. Taxonomy (NCBI): domain Eukaryota; kingdom Metazoa; phylum Platyhelminthes; order Proseriata; family Coelogynoporidae; genus Coelogynopora; species Coelogynopora nodosa. Next base: position 24,403 of record JAUZND010086764.1, on the reverse strand, counting down.
AGGTTGTTAATGCTGAAACTAGAAGATGTTGTTAATGCTGAAACTAGAAGAGGTTGTTAATGTTGAAACTAGAAGAGGTTGTTAATGTTGAAACTAAAAGAGGTTGTTAATGTTGAAACTAGAAGAGGTTGTAAATACATGACCTCATAGCCGCTGTGAGAGGAATTTGAAAACATTAATGCCGAATACAACAAAATAATCTTACCTTGCATCAACGAGCAGGTCAAATGTCTTCACCTCCGTCTGATTGGTGTAAGTCTCCTCGACACCGCCCGTTGCTTCCCGTCGTCTTCTTCTCCTGGTTGCTGCTAAGGTAACTGGTTCAGTGAAGGTGGAATACTCCTGGGCCAGATATACCTCTCCCGATGTGATGTTGATGCCAAAATGGGGATCATGAGGGGCCTGAAACTTGTAGAAGATGAGGCCCGAGTGTCCGGCGTCGGCGTCGTTGGCCAGAACGTGCGCCAGTATCTGACCCTTTCGAGGCACACCGCCTGTTATCGCAATACTGGAAAGGGACGTAAAGCTGTATAGGATTCGTTTTAAAAATTAGTCAAGGTTTATAGCATAATGGTTTAAATTAAACAATTTGAATTAATACGCTGCTTTTATAATACAAATAGGTAATGCTGAAAATTTGTTGCTTTAAAAAAAATTCATTCTTCGATAGAATAGTTTACAGTAAATATACATATTTTAATCGATAGTTTGCATTCATAAATGCTCCTCATATTTTTAAAAATTATTCGCATAAAAATGATCTATGATGAACCATCAAACAATTATACTATATTTAAATAGGTTATATTCAAAATAAGCATGTAAAAACATTATTTTGTTAAAATCAATCAGTATAAATTTATAAATAGTACAAACATATTTAAAACGTATCCACTATATTAGTAATTATTAAAAAATAGTACGCTTCTTTTAAGTAATTGAAATAAATATGCAAAATTTACCCCTAAAAATAAATCTGAATATTTCACTTTCTTAATATTGTTAAAATCCATAATTAGAAATCCAAAACAAATTGATTTGACCCTATACAATATATTCAACATAAGAAGTACTATTTACAATAATCAACCTACGTATAGTTTCCCGGCAAGAATGTTGGCGTGAACTCGTCTACATCCTGAAGCATGACTCTGACCACAGCCTGTGTCGCCAGACCGATGGCATCGGTTGCCCGGAGAGTGACATTCAGGAATGGTGTTGACTCAAAGTCGAGACGTTGTTTAGTTACCAGTTCACCTTGACCGTTTATTTCAAAGTAATCATCGCTGCTTTCGGAAACAATGGAGTAGCTAAAATAGAAAACATGTAAGTGGGAATAAGAAATGGATGGTTCACTCAGATACTAAATGCAGCTCATGTCTATTTCTTCTAAAAAAATAGATACTTCATACTTCAAATATTTCATAACAATTGTATAGCCTTTGTTGTTGTTTTCAACTATTTATACCATATACATTGTATATCGATTTGCGAGAAAAAAACCACATCTATAATTTATACTTAGGCCTACTAACTAACTTTTTATTTATAAAAAATCGCATTGAGATATCTCACAATTCTCTTTTACCTTTTATGTTAAATTAACATAAAAATCGATAATTTTTTTTCGAAAACTAAATAAATCATTACGTAATAATATTATTGACCACGATACATTATGGCCAATGAAAATATTTGTTTCCTTGTCCGTTTTACAGTTATTGAACTTGTAATTGGATATGGCCGATCAGGGAAATATTAGTTGACGTTTATAAAACATGAAATTCAAAAAGCACACTAACCTGATTGGCTGATTGACATCAAAAGCTTGAGGCAGAAATACACGGGTGCCACGTGGCTGATTTTCACTAATCGACACGACCAGAACGGCAGCCGGGAACAGGGGACCACCAGGGTTGAGGTCCTGAGTTATCACTATGGTAATAGTTGAATATGCTGAGAGAGGAGGATCCGAGCAAAGACTTCCACCAGCGCAGTCCGTTACCTGTATTGAAGATAGATATGAATATAAATCAGGTTGATAGTATTGATATCAAATAGTGGTACCTAATTTTCAAGTAATAATCGTTGAACTCTAATCAACTTGTTTTTATTTTAATATTTATGGAGTTTATCACAATATTAATCAAGTGACAATTTCATATAATTATAAAAAAAGCATATAACATTATGTAGTTTGTAAAAATTTATTTACTAATATATTTAATTAAAATTAAAGGGTCCACAGTGAGTATATATAGATACAGAGACAGCAAGTTAACAAATAAACGAAAACTAACAAATCCAAGATTTGAACTCGGGCTAAACTCACCTATTTATAAAGTTTTCAACGTTACAAACGATATAAATATACTTACAATATATTTATTATTTAAAGCCATAATTTTAAAACAGAGCATTTATGTCATAACTTGTCACGGTTACTAACATCGGCATAATTTTATTTATTTTAACGAGACACTTCCATCTTCTTATTATATGAAATTTTATAATAAATGAATTGATTAATAATATCTCATCTAAGAATCAAAGTTCAAATTAATGAAAACGTTATTAAAAATATTATTTCAACCAACTTAAAATATTTCCTAATTGAAAATTACCTTAACAAGCAGTTCATATACACCAGCTGCACTGAGAAGTGGTCGAATCAAACGTACTTCACCCGAAGTAATATCAATACTGAAAGCAGATGATAGTGACAACTGCTGTGGCACATGCATGGTATAATAGGTCAAGGTCGGTTTCACGTCAATCAATGAGAAAGACAGTTTAGCATTTGCGCCAATATCTGCATCGCTGGCTTTTAATTGGAGCAATGGAAGTGACTGGAAGCTATTGGATGCCGTCGTAGAGGTTACCTGTAAAATATGTATCATTTGATAAATTGATATTAAAAAATTAATTTAGTATATTTGTAAACATTTATATGCGATTATATCGGCAATAATGAAGACGTCTTTTTATATTTAAAGTTTTTAGATTATAATAATTAAAAATTAGAATTCATTTTCTATCAACTATAAATGAAAACAATTAAAAATAACTCAAATGTGTGATTACTATAAACATACACATCATTAAAAAAAAGATAAATATAGTGGCGTTTAAATATATTTAAATAAGTGAAATTCCGACTCCGTTTACAGTCACTGAAGATCATATCAAAAGAGCCTATAATGATCGGTTCGTTCAAAAAGTCAAATTCAACATTAATATATTGCTAATAGAGTTGTGAAATCCTATAGCAGAATTAAAATTTAATCAAATATGGTGTTACAGCCGAAATGACACTTAATAAATATATAATAAATGTATTTGTTATTTTATATAGATTTAAAAATATAATCAATTAAATAGGCTAATGCTACAAAACGCTATATATATATATTATATAATATATATATTACTTGGCTCTCCTTAAGTGTGATTGCGTAGGGTGCTCCCAGAAATCGGGGCCAATTATCGTTGGCGTCAATGATGTTGATGCGGACAGTAGCGGAAGAGGTGAGTCGCGGTCGACCGCTATCGATGCAAAAGGCGGAGAACTCATACCGGGATTGAGTCTCACGATCCAGGGATGTCGAGAGAATCAGGGCTCCAGAGTCGCGGAGGATCTGGAGAAGAGAGTGTTGGTATTAGCGTAAATTTTGATCTCTGAGAATATTGGTAGGCATCATCCATCCAATGTTCGCGAAAAAGAAAGCTTAACATTTGCAAAATATCTACACTTACTAAACGGATGCCAAACATCTAAGACTGTTCCACAAAAATTAGCAAAAAAGACATTTAGCGTTCTAATCGATGTTAAAAGCGCACTTGAAGGCGATAATTTTGCGTACAAAAGTTTTGAGTGTTTCTTATGTATATAGCGATTTTAATTCACATGAAATAATGTAAATAATATTCACATACTATAAACTAGTAAATCATATATCATTATTTTTTTAAATTCCATTAATTTTCCTGCATGTAAATCTAATATAAGCGTTAAATTTTATACTTATAAAAATACAAACATTATAAATTAGTAATGGCAGAACGCCACTCTTAGATCAAAATAATGAATTTAGAAGTGAGAAGTGATTCTAGCCTCAACCGTTTGTCCGATTCTGTTTTACAAAAGTTTACAACAGATTATTGGATTGATTCATTCAACATTTTTTTAAATCATTTCATTGTGTGTTCTGTTCACTACTTGGCATATGGTTTTGATTTAAATGTCTTTTTAAAGTTTTGATAGGGCTAATATATATATTTATTAATTGTTAGTAAATCCTTTGTATTGACTGATTATATAATTCATTCTAATTAATATTGTTATTGACAATAAATAGAAATTTTGTCTGTTATAGCAAGGAATTCATTTAATCTATAATTTAATTAATTTAATCTATAATATATAACTGGCCTTCTGCCAATGAATATAAAGAATTACTAAATTATAGAATAACAGAATTTTAAAAACATTTAGTTTGGTATAATTATTATACCCGAAATTAATTGTAATTTATATTATGCTATAGTTGTTACTCATTTCAGAATTATAACATACTTACAAAAGAAATGTTCCAAGCTAAAAACTACAGACGTATTATAAATTATTATAAATTATTGTAAGATTGTAGAAATTAAGATCAGCAAAATAGGAATCAATAAATAAAATGAAAATATTTTGTATCTCTCAATTACTAGTTAAAAGTAAATAATATAATATGTGATGGTATTGATTCCTGACATATAAATTGTTTTCTGTCGAGTTCAAGCATAATAACTAACACACCTGAAAAGCACCATCTGCTGTCTCCGCAGTTTGCGCAGTCGTCAGAACATATTCAACCCCCTGTCCTGTGGCCGAAAGTCCAGTTGGGCGGACACAGGTGAGCGTCTCCAACAGCAGACCAATGCCTACACTCTCGGACACCTCGAGAGTGTAGACTGGTTGCGAGAATTGAATAGTTTGCTGCCCTGTCGGCCGGACAAAGATGCGCAAGGCGGCCAGGTTCGTGAGCTTTGGGTCCTGATTGTTGGCGGGGTTGTCGGACACTTGTACCGTCAGGACCATGGTTGAAGTTGAGGGAGGGATGGTGGCTGTTGTGTACACTTCCCCTGGACGAAGCAAGAGAATAGAGAAACATTAAATAGGAACTTTTTTTAATGAGTAAGGGAAAATTTTCTAATATTATTAGACCAAAGTAGTTCGACATATATTTAATAAGCATTATTTATAAAACAAGATTCTACGAAGAAAACCAACTTGAAATAAAAATACATCAAATAATGCTGGTGTTATTATGCTATATACGCTACAACTAAAAAAGTTACCGCAAAAGAAATCAAGTTTTGTAATGTCACTGTGTAATGTCACTAAATTTGTATAGGGGTAATTAATCAGTTTCACATTTAAAATAAATTATATTGATACAAGAATAAATGAAATCAATATATAAAAATATCAATCAATAAATATAATATTACAAAATTCTTATAATTTTGTTAAAATTACACTTTTATAAAAGGCATCGCCTGCTTTACAAATGATTACCTGTTTATCCGAAATCGTATAAGGATGTTCGAAAATCGTATTTTATCTTTAAAAATCATACAAAATATTTTAATGATATATTTGCAAGAAATAGCGATGAAGAAATACATCATTTGAAAAATAAACGTATAACATTTTAAAATATTAATAATAAGTATATAATATTTAGACGGACGGAATCTCATAATTTAAAAATTGTACAATTATTGTATGAACTATAAAAAAAAGGCAGAAAATATGTCTAAATTTTATGAGAAAGTAGTGAAAATATTTTCAGTCAAATAATTTAAATGAAATAGTAATAATTAGTATAAGCAAAGTTGCTATATTCACATTATAATTTGTATTTCAACGTATATTAGCTCGGTTAAACTAAATGAATACTTGATTGCAAAATTGTACTAGGAAATAGATTTTTAATTATTTATACATATATTTATGTTTTGAATAATTATACGCATATCTCTTATTTAAAACGTTATTTGGTATTTTTAATATTTTCTCACCATCGCTCCTAATATCGTAAAGTGCTGATTGCGTAAGAAGCTTAAACGTCAGTACATCTCCCACATCTGCATCGTGCGCTGTTACTGTTCCAAGAACACTGTTGGCCACTCTGTTTTCATCCACGGCTAAGCTAGTCACCCATTGGTTAAATTCTGGCCTATTGTCATTGGAATTGGACACCGTGACCTTGAGAATTCCGAAAACAGTATACAGGTCATCACTCACTGTGATGTTTAGTCGATACTCGTCTGCTATTTCCTTGTTTAACCGACTAGTGATATAGACTCGTCCGGTGTCAAAGAAAATGGCAAATGGAAAGTTAGTTGACTCAGAAGGTGGCTGGTCGTCAGCTAGCTTCAAGCGATAGTTTAGCGGTGTATTGTCGGCATCCGAAGCTTGAGTAGAAAATATGATGGTTCCAGCGGGATCTAGCTCCGTAACAGAAACAATGCCAAGATCTTTGGCGATAACAGGTCGTTGGTCATTTCTGTTGAGTATTTGAATAGTTATCCTGCGGAGAAAGAAGAATTCATAAAAATACAATTAGTATTTCGATTGTTGATTTAAAAATTGAATTTTTTAAATTAATAAAAAATGTATTATAATAAAAAAATAGAAGACAAAAATTGTTTCCATTAATTTTAATAAAATCATTACCTCATAAATAATACATTAAAAAAATACACCCAAAATTAAAAACAAACACAGATAAGTATAATTAATATAATTTAAAAAATGTTATAGTTCAGCATATTCATTCGGTATTATTAATTTTTACTTGCCTATATATAATTAATTTATATATATTCCAAAAAATATTCAAACTCTATTACAATATTTTTAAATAGGGGTGCACATATACAATAATATATGTCACAAACAATATCTGCGGGCTTCAACTCTTAAAAACTAACTTTCAGAACCCAATTGTCGAAGCCCTCGGCAAAATACCATCAATCTACAACAAAAATTATCCTAACAATAACACAATTTTCTAAACAAAATATTTCCTACAAATTATTCCCCCCCCCCCCCTCTCTGGGATCTCGCCAAACATTACCTATTCGTATTTGTTATATATTACAAAAATGGATCTTATTCTTTATTAACCATATTTCGAAATACTCACAGGCAGTCAGCGTAATAATTTGGATTCACCAATGAGATAGCTTTGACTCTCAGTTCCCTCTGTTGATTGGTGTGGTAGTCAAGGGGAAGCTTCGCTCTGACGCGGCCACTGGGCAACACTTCGAAGGCGCCGTCCGCGTTTCCCGTATCAATCTGGAACTCTACCTCTCCATTACGATTGAGATCTGGGTCATAAATGTTGAGCTGAACTACGGTAGTATCGCGGGGTGATTTCTCCCAGATTTGTGCGCGTACAGTAGGCTGAGCAAACCGTGGCCAGTTGTCGTCGATGTCTGTTACCGATATTTGTACCTGTTGCGGAATACAGTTTGCGAGATACTTCTAAAGACTGTTAATAATACTGCCACACAATAGCCAAAAAGTTTAGCTGCGAGGTCAAAAAAGGTGAAATAATAAAAGTTATGAGATAATTTATAAAGCATGTCAAATCATATTATATAACCTTACTAAATTACTATTTTGTTTGTTATTTATATGAAAAACTAATTATAATTGAAATATTTTAGAATTTTATTTAATACAAAACCTTCTAACACCTTCTAACACACATGTTAGAGACTTTTATACGTCAAAATCTAATTAGGATTCTTTTCAATCAGACGGTGAATAATTGCAGAAAATTTTTAGAAGCTACATATATGAAGCTTCATTTTCATGAAACAAATTATGAGAAATGGTGATAATATGTACTAATGAATATTATGTATGTAATGTCATTTTCGGTCAATTTACTAATTAGTCAATATACGTTAATGCTAAACACTAATAATAAACAGCATTTGTTTTGTTTCTGTAAACTAGAAAAAAGTATTGATAATAGTTTAAATTTTAAACAAGGAAGTTATCTATATATGGAAAAATGCATATTTTGAAATTATAAATAATTGTGAAAATCACACCATTAATCATACCATTTACACAAAATAGGAATAGAACATAATTATAAAAATAGTGCATTTGTTTAAAATATTGAATTTGTTATATATATTAAAATATTGAAAAAATGAAAAGTAATGATGTAACAGGAAACAATACTGCAACCGTTTATATATAAGTAGCATTATATAGATTTTTAAAATTGTCGTATAGTTTGAGCTGATTATAAATTAAAATTTTCCTTTGCGTTCAAAATACACATACCTTGGCATATCCAGTTTGATTTTTCTGATCCATCACCATTATCCATACGGAAATTCGTGATTGAGACTCCCTGTCCAATCTAGTTTTACCTGTACTTAAAACGCCACTACTGGAATTGATCACCACAAAGTTCCTCTCGTCTCCACCAATCAGAGTATAGCGGAAGGGCATAGCCAATAAAATGCTATCATATGCCGCCCGTGGTTGCAATTGACCAATGAAAGTGTTCGGAAGCGAATTTTCATCTACGTAGAAGATAGGTTCAACTGGTTCAAAGATGATTGAGTGTGTTGTTGGACCTCCGAGTGTGATTTCAATCATACCTGGATATTATAAGAATATAATATGAACAAATACGTGGACATATCATAAAAATATATACTTAAATCTAGCCGTTAATAAATTAAAATGATAGGCAATAAGCTCAAACGTAATATATATAAAAAACTCAAAAAATGTGTAAAAAGACATAGCTGTCAGAATTATATAAGAATGATAAAATGGCAATTAGCCGCATACCCAGAACAATGTTTAGGAGGTGCTCTATCAGCGCTTAAAGGGAATATATTAAAATTCGGAGTGGTTACTTTTGTGTAAATATTAAATTTTTACAAATGAACATTTTTTCAATTTTTTAAAAAATACAGCTGTACAATTAAGGAAGTTGCTCGAACCCTCAAATATTTATAACAATTAATTGAGTAAAATTCGAATTTTACTATTAATTCATTCTCCACACACAGAACAATTTTTTAAACGATGCTATTTTTCAATTTAGCAATTTGCGTTACTGATAGCTCTCTTCCGAACAAGTTTCATCAGCCGTCCAGGCACAATGCCACAAAATTAATTCCGAACGGTCTCCACAATCTCAGACCCCATACATCTCAAGCACCCGATACTCATCGCTATTCAAACCCTAACAAACATCTATTCAAATAAATCAGATCCAACAAATCTAGAAAATTTCAAACACATACATTTCTCAAACCAAACACAAACCCCACTGACAGCTCTTCATATTTCTCCCATAACCTTCGAACGCCTTCTCCTTCCATCCATCATAACACTCGTACAATTTCCTCCTCACTAACATGGTTCCAAACCAAACATACAATGTAGCATAAAAGTCTGACAAAATATATCACACACAATATCTTCGGGCTTCAACAACCTAAAAATGACCTACATAATCTTTTTTGTCACAGCCCTCGACCGTGCCTAATCACAATAAATTAATCACAAATTACATCCACGGCAGAAAACAACAGGTCACACAACACTCTCAATACAAAAACATTCATTTTAATGACATACTTCGATAAAATACTGCAATGGTCTATTTCCAGCCCTTTACAATTTCTACATTCATGGTATATCCACTCCATATGACAAACACACCAAACTTACTCAACTGCGCAGATGACATCATTATCGATTCCACAGCTCACTCGAACACTTGAAAATAACACCAATACATTCCTTCCTATCCTCCACTAATACCTACCTCACAGATCTCAACCTCCACCTATCAATTCCAAAATACACCTGTACGATATTCATATCAATAACACACATCCCACTCAACAAAGCATCTCAAATACTCGGGATCACATTCGATACAAATTACTCTTTTAAAACACAATAAACTCTTGATCTTTACAAGTACTCATCCATTTCCACACTCCATCATACCCTAACAACCATCACTGTCAAAACAGAAAAATCCCCAATTTCAATCTCAAACACAAAATGTACAGAAAGAAACATCTCCAAGATATCCATCAACTATTAACTCCAAACACAAACCACATCTACGATATCACATACAAAAGCAACATAAAATCAACTCACACAAACATCTCTCACACTCTCATCGCACAACACCGAATCAACTCTTGTCCACTTTATTCACATCATAATTCCAAATACATTTTTATTTGCCCTTCCTACACTACAAACTTCACACCCGCTGACCTCTGGTCTAACTCACCAAGGGTTAGTGGCTTTCTCTTCGGTCCTGATGGAGTGGTCATGCTACAGGTCTGGGGCTAACAATAACAATATCTTCTCTGAATTATTAAACGAAGCATACTTTCTATCGTCAAGTTTTTTTTAGTCAAAATCGATTTTTATTTAAAATAAAATTTACGTTTTAATGCTTGAAATCTTACCAAAACTTGACAATGGCGGACTGCCGGCATCCGTAACTCTGACGTTTAATCTATGTATAATCAGACTGGCGCCAGCCTCAGGATACGGTAATGTCAGTCTCGTGTAAAGCTGTCCTGTCGTTTGATCCAATCGATAGTAACGACTTTCGTCATCACTCCTATTTGAGCCTATCAGCCAATAGGAAAGCTGCGCATTGATTTCTGTATCGGAGTCCTGTGCTGACAGAGTGGTCAGGTGACTTCCAACATGATTGATGCTGGGTGAGAAACGTGAAGTGATTGCGAGGGTATCGGGATTGGTGAAGAACTGTGGCGCATTGTCGTTGGCATCGGTGACGGAAATGACAACCACGATTGCGCTGGATTTGGGCTCCACTGAGCTGCTGTCGAAAGCCATCACCCTCAGAGAGTAGGTCGATTTTGTCTCACGGTCGAGATAACTGAAATTATTTAATTAAATCAATATTAAAAACAATATAAATCAATAAAACTTATTAATAAATTAATTTCAGCGAATAGATGAAGAGTAAAATTGTGTGGTTTAAAATGCTAAGAATCTGTATGCTGGTATTTTAGAAAATATACCAACATTTCAGAACTTGATGTTACAACGAAATATGAATAAATAAGAATGGGGAAAAATTAAAATGACAAACAACCACGAAAAATGTATAATGATAAATTTTAATTGATAATAATATATAAAATTTAAAGATAAAAACGATACAAACGAAGTAAACTGTATTTATTTTAGGAATTTTAATTGTGATAAAAAAGATAAAATGTGTAGAAAATAATATTTCACTGAAAATCTGACATACTTTTCATTTAATGTATCAGATTTTCAGAAATGTCATGCACTTACCCAACGGTGGTGATATTTCCCGACATGGGATCGATATTAAACAATGTTTCCGGCGAGGGAAAGGTGTAAAAAATGTTTCCATTCTCGCCGTGATCCAGGTCAAACGAGCTGACACCTGCTATGAAGCTACCAGGGGGAGCGGACTCTGATACACTGGCCCGATAGCTGGAGCTCGAGAACACAGGGGCATTTGTGTTCCGGTCGAGGACTGTAATGTTGACCGTCGTAGTTCCTGAGAGTCCCGTAGACGCACCTGGTGAGGGGGAAAGCAAACCGAAACATGAAATATAGAATGATATAGACGACTCACTCTTTATTTAAATCTACAGTTTTGATGAAAACTGTCTTAATATAGTAAGTAATGCTACACCTTGCAATTCAAATTGAAACACCGGCGTTCTGCACATTCACACATATTAATAAAATTGTAATATATATTACAAAATTTGCAGCGTTTAGTTCAATTTCAGAGTTAAATATCTTAATTAAATATCTCTTTAAATTTTTTTAATCATATTGTATTTCCTCTTTAAAAACGTTGTTATGATATAAAGACACATGTATATAAAATAACACGGTGATACATTTAGTATAACACACTTAAATAAACATATTGAGTTAAATCGTTAAATAATATCGCTTTTAAAAATGGCACCTCTGTATATAAATGACCGATAAAATAATAGAGCAAGCCTCCTTTACGGCATCCTTCAGAACATTCTTTAAGCCGAAATGAAGTAGCATTGAATAGAGAAATAAAAATATTTAATCAGTAGTATAATGTACTGGTTATTGGTAAAATGTTTAATCAGTAGTATAATCTGCTGGATATTGGTAAAATGTTTAATCAGTTGTATAATCTGCTGGATATTGGTAAAATGTTTAATCAGTAGTATTATCTGCTGGATATTGGTAAAATGTTTAATCAGTAGTATAATCTGCTGGATATTGGTAAAATGTTTAATCAGTAGTATAATCTGCTGGATATTGGTAAAATGTTTAATCAGTAGTTGTGCTGGATATTGGTAAAATGTTTAATCAGTAGTATAATCTGCTGGATATTGGTAAAATGTTTAATCAGTAGTATTATCTGCTAGATATTGGTAAAATGAGATAATGATGTAATGAGGTAAATGAGGAAAATGAGGTAAAATCAAGAGAATTTGTTGCATAAAAAATGTATCGTCTACTTTTAATGTGTCAAATAGGCATCTGGAAATATACTCATCCTATAACATAGAATACATCAATTTGACAAGTATCAAATAATATTCTGGGTGCATTTTCGGACACATCCGTTCGTTGATCTGCTGATTTGAAAATTGATGACAAGCATGAATGTGTATTTGTATGCTTCATAATTCATGTTGTTACACAAACAAAGTTTAAATTATTGAAGAAGAATATGATGACAGTTATTGTTACCGTGATGACAGTATAGTTCACTTTAAGTTTAATTATTTAAAGATAATAATTAGATAATGATAAAGATTAGATAATTCCCTTTTAATATTTTACGATTAATTCATGTTCTGAAATTTATGTGATCATAACAAAATGACACGCAGCTTTCATTTTTATATATAACTTTTCGCTTATTTATAGATGTTAGTAAGCCGCGAAATTTTTTGGTCATTTGAAAAGAAGTTGTAGTAATAGAAAAATTGTAGTTGTAGAAATATAGTAATACTTAAAATATTTGCAAAAACAAAATATGTGATAATTCCTAACTGCTTCCTTTCTGTTATCCATATAGAAAAGCTAAACATTTGCAGTCTCTTCCAAATATTTTATTACCATCGTTATCTACGGCTCTGATAGTGAGGGAATAGTTCCGCTGTTGGGAGTAGGAGAGGGGGGAGCAGAGAAGTTCCCCTGTGATCTGGTGAAGACTGAACTTGTTCTCTGTGTTCCCGGCTAAGAGATGAAAGATTAACGTGAGAACGTTAGGGTCAGTGGTAGTTTTAGTGTGACAATATTGATTAAATAAGATAATTAAAATAAAGTTCAGTGCAGTATTTGACGAAAAGAAAGTATACTCAATTCCATGCAATCAATATTATGTTCAGTCTAATAGGCCTATATTAATAACAAGTATAGTATTTACAAAAATGTAATATTAATGTCAACATTTATATTTGAAATGACGTAATAATTTCCCCTTAAATTTTTATAAATTTTTACATTATATAGTAAAAAAATTAGTTTCAATGACATTTTAAAAGCGTAATTATTTTATCAAGAAAGATTAATTATATAATATTTACTTATTTATATTTATATTTATATAATTTTTGTTTCAATATAACAATTTCGAAATTAAATGCACAAAACATATAAGTTTGGATTATCGCATTTACATTAAAGTATCAGTGCGCAAAATCGCATTGAAAATAACCATTATATGTAACACTATAATATAGCTTATAACTGCTTGAAACTGAATACAAAATAATTCAATAAATTAATATAGTTTTAAAAATACAAAAAATAAGGAAAAACTATTAATATCAAGAATGGAATATTAATTAGATTAGTTTGTTTATTTACGGTGAAGTACCAATAATAACTTTAATATATTTTTATTAACTCTTTATAAGGATATAGTTCCAGTATTTATACTTTTATTGTGTTGCATACTATAACAAATGTATATTCTAAAACAATTTAGCAACATGATATATTTTCAATCAGGTGTTAGCTGTTGCCTCATTGGTTAAAATATTCAATATCGACCACCACCGTATAGCTGACCAATGATCTTGTAGTAGAGTCGTCCATTCTTGCCCGTGTCCGGGTCATCAGCAGCCAGGGTCATCAGGCCGGACAGTGAGGTGTCCTCAGGGATGTACAGACTGTAGAGGTGGGACAGGAAGGTGGGCCGGTGGAGGTTGGCATGGATCAGGTGCAGCTCGAGCTGGCAGGTGTCCACCAGAGTCTGGGAAGAGGTCGAGGGCAGCTCAACACCGATGATCACCTGGAAGAGATCGAAGGGGGGGACGTGAGAGTGGGACGTTTCAATTCAAATTTTAAAACATAATATACAGCACAAATTACGGCGGCAAAATACTATTATTAGTGTCATTTTCAATCACTTCTCTCTCTCTCTCTCATTTTTAATTATAAATTAAAATACTTACACGCGTTTTTATTTATCATTTGGTCTATCCCGGCCTATCATGCTAAGAATTTTACTCATTGGATTTAATATGATTTGTTTGAAGAGTTGGATTTGGTTTGAAATGGTATCGAGGAGTATAGAATAAAATGTTATAATTTATTATAACGATGTAACAGACTCTTTTCCTATACAAAATATGATATCTATTTTTAAAAGATTTCCTTGACGATTTTGTAAATGTTCTTGACGTCTTTCACTATTTTGCGGTCAGTGTTCTCTCCCCGCAATTGATTATTTGGTTGTTTTGGATTGTTGTAGCCTAGTTTCCAGACCTTTTTGTTTTGTTTATTCTCCACTGACATAGCTGAATTTGTGTGTTGTTTTTCTTCTAGTTCTGATATCTATGATATTGTTTCTAAATATATACAATACACATATTCAACCATACTTATGTTGAAATGGAGTTGATTTATGAAATACATATATTATTACGAAAAATATGTAAAATCATTCAGACTACTAAGTAATATTATTAGTAATGTAAATATTAAACAGCGAATAGGATGTAGAGGCTAATATATAAGTTATTATACAATTAATAAGCAAAGCATTTTGTGAGGCAAAAGGTAAATAAACAAAGTTTTATAATTCTTATTGATTATTACAGTTTATAAATTTATCTTTAGTGTCATAATAGCATAATAGACAAAAAACATAATTGACATTCAATATATTTACGACTAATAATTAATTTAATTTAAATATATTTTTATTGCAGCTGTTAATTATAAACACGAAGTAATTTATTTATTTAAACTTTGATATTATTGTCTATTTATAAAAACTATGCAAACCATCCTCAAAATTATCAAGAGCAATAGAAACAGATAGCCCGGTCTTACCCGCAGTATGTCCCGTCCAAGGGTATCCGTGGCCGCCAAACGTCTCCTCAACGTTAGTTCCCCGGTGGTGGGGTTGATGGCTAAAAGGTCGGTGTACATCCCCTGGGGCAGGAAGTAGCGCAAGGCGGGGTGAGCTTTTGTGGAGTTGACTTCGGCCATCACGGTGGCCACTCTCTCCCCGGGCTGACTATCCGCGTTGAGTAAGGCAGAGTAGACGCTGCGTGTAAACCTGCGAATTGAGGAATTAAAGAGTTCAGGAGTTTAGGAGTTGAGGGGAAAAAAGGTAGGAGGAGGAGATCGTCGACTATAGTTCAAGTTATAATCGCTGTATTCCTCTTATGTTTTTATATTGTGAACTGCTCAAAATATGATTTTTGTGTTGCTATGTCGAAATTATAATTCGCCGCTCTAATTCGGTCGTAATCATATTGTTTAAATTGTCATATTTCTCTTAAAAAGTCATTGAAGACAAATCGTTTGGAAAAACTGTGTTTATTATCCATTTATTGTAGAGTATCCACAATAAAATATACATTTGTGCTTTTTAAATGTTTAATAAAATTTATTAATCATCATAAAATTGATGAACAGTGAATTTGTAATACTTTTAATAAGACGAATTATTAGAGTGATATGTAGACAACAGCTAATACTGGAAATATTTTCAAATACATAATTATACATAATTTTTCAAAATAAAATGAGTCGATATTTCATTGCATATATTACATTACATAAGTATACACGGAAGTGCTAAATCTAAAATATAAAAATGTGCAGAACCAAGACTAAATTGAAAAGTACACCTGACCAACTATCACTTACCAGGGTGCCCCAGTCATCACATCCTGCAGTACCCGAACATGGAAACTCTGCCACACAGCTCGACGCGGCAGCCCGGCATCACTCACACTGACATTGACTGCCAACGATGCCAACCGACGATTCACTCCCACCGTAGCAACCCCCCCATGGCCAGCCGCCACTGCCATGGCAACCCTACGCAGGTCAGCAGTAGTGCGCAGAACCCCGGTCACCGGATCTATACTGAAGCCCAGAGAGGAGGGGCCCGCGAGGTCGAAGCGGAGTTGTGCGTTGAGCCCGGTGTCCGGATCCCTGGCCAACAGGCGACAGACGGTGGTGTTGACGGGTTGTCCGAGGGGAATGGAGGCGTCAGTGGAAGCGGGCAGGAGTGAGGGGGTGTGATCGTTGCGGTCGACGATGTGTAGGCTGATCGGCAGGATAGAGGAGAGTCGGAGGGCTGGCTGGGCAGAGGAGTCGGTGGCTACAACCTCGAGGGAGATCTGTGCGGTTGGGGAAGCAGCAGAGAATCGATGACTAGTCGCAAGATAGAGGACCAATTCTGATTATAGGGCATCACAAGATATGGATACAAAATGCTAAAATTATTATCTAAATGATAGGAAATTTTAAAATATATGGAACTATGAATGTAGGTCATATAATAAATATATACCTGTTTAAATATGATGTAGATACGGAATAAACATTTTAACATAGAGACTGATTTTAAAATGATATCTTTTGTGTGTTGTACGTGAGCCATGATTCATATTTTTCGTTTTGATTCCATCAAAATATATGACGAATAGTTATATTCAAATTAAATATCAAAATTAAAATGATCATAATATAATTTAAAATCGAGAAAATGTGGGTTATTTCGAAATGAGTATCTTATTGTTAAGAAATCATTTTAACGATTTACCATTTTTAAATATTTAATTAGAACCATGTGCTCCTAACTAATTTGTAAATTTGCTATTTTGAATATTATTTCATATTTTGATTATAAAGACTATGGTTCACAGCTCATATATATATATACATAAAAGGCTAATACCAATTTTTAAAATACTTATACATAATTCATCGAAAAAAGTAGAATATATATATATATATTTATAAGTAGTATACTAAATTTATTATATTAAAATGATCTATATTAAAACGATATTGTAAAGTTATGGATTGAAACATCCATCAAGTAGTTTGCAAAGATTTTCATCAGATAAATATTTATTTTATGGGTATTAAAGAAACTCTGCATATTTCGATACAAAACAAGAACATAATCTAATCTTGACATTTTAATCGTAAAGGATTTCTATAAATTGATTAATTTTTCTATATTAATCGTTATTGAATAGAAATTTTGTTTACATTTTTATCTGAGTAATACGTACTATTTATCAATTTTATATGGAAGATTAACATGTTCACACGAATAACTATATAACATTTACGTAACAAAATATTCTTTACAATTCTTTAAATTAAAATAATTTTAAATGCACTGACTTAAATGAAATTAAATTTCAATGAAATCTAACAGAACGATTGTATCATTTTCTGCAACAACATATATATATATATATATAAATTGTTTTATATCATTCAAAACAAATAAAATAATTGCAAATACCCTGAACTGATTTCTACATAATTCTAAGAATAAAAAACAAATACTGAATAAATTATATAACAAAATAAAAGTATCATGTTATAGACAGAAGCGATCTTCTCATTTCAAAAATCTTACCCGATCATCACAAAACGATATCCTTCTTGAATATGAAATCTTTTTAGTCTATTTTTATTTAAATTGACTTCTAATACTTACCTTTTATTAACATCGTTAAGTTTTATCAAGTCTTCATAGTTTTATAGATTAAGACTAACTTAATTATCTAAATTTACAGATAAATATTAGATCTAAGACATCTTTGGATTTCTATTTACTTTACTTTGAATATTATTAAAAGAGGAGGAAGGATAATACACTTTTCGCAGATACTTTATACTAAATAAAATATAACCCGGGCGTATCGGTGAAAATCACTTTTATCAAGGATAACAGTTGTATATTAATTAATGTACAATTTGTTTATTGCATGTTTAAAATATACAAATCATTATGACCACCAAGCCCAAAGCACAATTTGTTCAGGCGTAATAGTAAACTTCCCATCGAACGAACCCATTATTATTGATTTCTGTCAAGATTCCAAATACTTCAAACTTGAAACCCTATAATAAATGAAGCACTTGCCAGCACTGCGGCACCACCAGCCTCACACACCAGTATATGAAAAATTCTCACGAGCTACCAGGCTGCCAGTATTATACGTACTCTATATAATGTGTAGTTAATTGTTGGGGGTGTCGCGTCTATGTGTGGAACCGAAGTGGGTGTCTAATGGAGCCTGGCCAACAACTTACGCAATCAGGCAGACACGGCATCAACTGTTTCTCTGTATATGTAATACGGCCACACTCAATCTGCAGTATATTTGAGGAGGGACTGCTCGACAAAGAACTAATTT
The DNA here is from genome assembly GCA_034780555.1 of Coelogynopora nodosa. NCBI lineage: Eukaryota > Metazoa > Platyhelminthes > Proseriata > Coelogynoporidae > Coelogynopora > Coelogynopora nodosa. The sequence continues at coordinate 5,632 of JAUZND010086764.1, read as the reverse complement.
ACTAATTTAAGGTAATACATTACAAATGGCACTATTATGTATAGGTAGATGAAGTGTATATGCTGATTAAGTAGACATACGTATGTTTGTGTCCCAGCTAAGGTTTAAATTTGATGTGACATCTTGTAATGACTGTTTAATGGATACTGGAGTATGGTCTTTTCATACTTACATATACTGTCAACGATAGGTGACAAAATTAAGTCACTACAAATCAAAACAAGAGTACTGTTGTTTCAATATTATATCCGTCTATATGAAAACAAAAATGAACTTTACAATGTATTTATTAGATTTATAGTAATATAAAATTGTATTCATTTATTGAAAATATGGTAACATAGTATTAATTATTTTCGAAACTTTTTAATAAAATTTTCCCTGACTAAAAATAAAAGACAAATATATTATTTAGACTTTTTAAAAACGATGTAATACGAAAAATACACAATATATCATTCAAATAACACAATTAAATATTTTATATTACACATTGTGACATATTTTGAGAACAATATATTTTATTACGTCAAATAGTTTAAAAAAGATTTTTCAAAATGACGGCGGACAGGCATGTCAATAAATCACTGCTAAAATAATAAGATGCGCCTTTTTTCCACCCTATATTGAATTCTATGTGATTTCACCACCCCTCCTAAACAATTCTGAAAGTATAGCCATAAATAAATATGATCAGATGAACAAGTGAAAACTACAATATGACAGTTGACCATAATAGAATGAAAATTATGCTCACAGCTCATAAAAAGCCTAGCAACATCTTACTGGCGCCATATACGTTGCTGCCAGTTAATGTGAGGCGTGAAAACAAGACAGATAAACAATAAACACCTGAAATAATACTATCAATTATATGTAACCTTTTATCATGCTTTTATATATAGTGCTAGCTAGCTGCTAACAGCTATACGGGGTCAATAGACGATTTAATTAATCGTGTTGACAAAATAGACACAAAGTCCTGCTTCACATAATACACAAATTCTAATCAATTCTAAAGCGTGTAATTTTGTGCACTTTTACAAAAATATATCCAATTCCTATAAAATCGCAGCTGTAAAAAAGCTCGATCCTTTTCCCAGCTGTTTCCCAGCTCGACCATCAATAGCTAGAGAATAATTGAGCCCTATAGAATACTAAAAGCTGCATATTTACAAGGAAAGATGATCGTAAAATTAATTGATTACATTCAAAGCTCATTATATACCGTTAATTGTATTATGACCGTAACTTTGTTTACTTGAAGAACTCTTTTGTTGCAATAAGGTAAACGGGTGTGATTATTTTATTTTAGGTATAATGATTTTTTATCTAAAAATTCATTACAGCTTCATTAGCATCGTTTGCCTCAAAAGTAATTTTAAAATGTTAGTAATGTTTGTTTACATTGTGTGGCAGTTATATACATGTTATAAAGTTGTGCATGTTCTTTACTATATTACAAAATAATTGCATATTCCTTTTAAGTGTATGCTACACTGTTGCATTGCAACATCCCAAAAGTTTTAGTTAAATTATATTATTTTAGAATACTCACCGTATCTGATACCTATACCAAACACATTCCTGTGAGTATGAGATAAAAATATGAGGTATTGACATATTTTAACAAGATATCATATACGCGTATAGAATAGCTGCAAACAAACAATTAATTGTTACTGTACAAGCAGTTTATTTTATATATTATTGGAATTAGCAATTACTTCATTTTAAATAATCTAAAAAATTGATGAAAACGTGTAAATCAGAAAAATATTTATATTAAAAAAAAGGTAATAACTTCTTTCTGCATTATATTATAGTATAGTAAACATTAATTTCAAGATTCATACTATAATGTATAAATTATTACGTATATTGTATATTTGAATACATATTTAACTTTGCAATTTTTTGCTATGAAAAATATCTATTTTATCATAATTATAATACATCTTACATAACATGCTCGCAGAGATACGATAAGTTTAACTAACTGTATATATAGACACTTCAATAGTCTGAATTTGTATATTAGCAAGAATTTTAGTGAATCTCAAAATTAGTTAAGTTTATAACAGCCAGTGATCGTCCGAATGGAGTCCATTAAATATCTATGAGTGTATGTATCATATTTATCTATCAAGATTATTATAATACATTATTGTATATCATAAGGTCCGCAGATGTCTAAATTTTACAAAAAAATGAGGTTGCATCAGAAGAAAAAGATAGTCCCTGAGGATTCCGGCGTCTAAAATCACAATCTATAATACTGAAACAAAATCAAATTTTATAAATCATTCCCTTGCTTAAAATCAGTATTATATATAGCAAAAGCCATCGAAGTATTTCATCTCATGCCGTGCCCAAATACTACAATTTCCAACTGAAGAACTCGGTAAGAGTCTCGTTGTAAAGTTAGTTATCCTCATAGTCTATGGTTATCCTGTATCCAGGTCGATTATAACTCAGAATGTAGCTCTACGACAAACACAAATTTGCAGCTCAGACTCTGAGAAGAGATGGGGAGGGAGAGGGGGAGAGGGCGGGTGCGTGTGTAGTTAGCTACCGCCTATGTGATAATTGACCTCATAGACTGTTATCCGCTTAGTTGGGTAATGGTTGGTCGATTACTCAAATATCACAAAGTATCGTATATTATAGCATCATTGCAACTTAAAACGAATAATGTAAAACTGAAATACACAGATTACTGTTAAGGTGTTTATAAAACGTCGATTGTGTAAATTGAACTAAAATAAACATTTTTCTCGAAAAAACTATTTAATCATTAAAATTTTAATATTTTTCACATTAATATATTCATTCATTTTTACATAATATATTTCATATAATATTTTATCACCAATTAATATGTAACAATATAGAAATGCCTTCGTATTAAATATATTAAATTAAGAAGTGATGAAAAAATCAACATATTATGTTTTCATAAAATATAGTGGTTATTTGAAATATACAGAAATAATATAAATATCTTATTATTCCAGGAATGTGATTGTTAACCAAAAAAAAACTGAAGTTTTTTGTGATGGGTCCTTTTGGCCACTGGGCCCCCCTCCAATTACCTCATTTCTAATTTTCACTATAATTTTCAAATAATTCAAATAGGTAGCTATATATTTTCACAGAACATAAATAGGTAGCTATGCAAGATACAATGCTATGTAGCATTAAAATTACATATATTACATAGGTGTACTAATAAAAATACAACATCACTAATGACAGTTTATAGTTATATCAGTCCTTGACAAAAAACTCCTATCAACTTTCAGAAACAGTGACTCATGCCTACCATAACTGCCCCCCACATTTTTATGCCAGATTTCAACGATTTACAAAAATAACCCCTGGTGGCACAAAAAGGTGTAAGCTGTTAAAAATATTGTAACCGTGTTTTAGTTCCCCTGTTTACCATCTTTTTTTACAAGTATTTTACATGTCTGCTTTTACCATAATAGCATAAATAAGCTTTTACCATAGTAGCTTGTATTAGTTTTTACCATAGTAGTTTGTATTAGCTGTTACCATAGTAGCTTGTATTAGTTTTTACCATAGTAGTTTGTATTAGCTTTTACCATAGTAGCTTGTATTAGCTTTTACCATAGTAGCTCCTATAGCCTACATATCAGTTTTTGCCAAAGTAGTCTTCGTCAAGTTTTATGATAAACGATTAATTTAAACATTGTTGGAACTATTTTATTATTTTAATTTGTTCACAAATATATATTAGAAAAAAAACATATTAATAAAAACTCAATGAAATGAGAGAAACAGTTGAAAATTATAATTTGTACATGGTTAGTACTCTATGGATGATATCTACGAGACACAAAACACACCATATGGAAATTATGGAATTTTGAAGACTAAATTTCAATACCAAATACATGAATTGTCAAATAAATATAATTCGTTCATATTCATGTTAACCCTTTTTCCATCGCCTTTCTCAAGGGTCATTCAGGTATAGGGCCCAGCTGGTACAAAACCCCCCTCCTTCCCCCCTTCTCCACTTACGATGCCCTCATCCTCTCGGTCCAGAGAGAGAGCCGTGGTGAGAAGGCCGGAGTATCGATCCAATTGAAAGGCGGTGGCCCGGACACCCCTGAGCGCGAACTCGACATTCCCGTTGACACCGATGTCGGGATCGAGGGCCGAAAATTGGAACACACCTGTACCCGGGGGAGAGTTTTCCGGGACTTGGACAGTCAGAGCGCCTGGAGATGGGGAGAAGGGGACAAGGGGGATGTACAATAGTTGGTATGCTTTCATTGTAGCCTATTGCACAAAATTAACAAAATATATAAGACGAAAACATCATTTTTACGTATAATTTTACGCACTATTAAAAGCTTCTTTGAAGTAGGATGAGGACTATATAAATTAGGGCATAATAATAAATAAACATATTGTGCCTAAATGAGATTTTGTTGAAAAAATAGGTGTAACGGAAACGGTATCTATGTAAGTGATGCTATTTACACATTTTACTTAAATAAACTCATATTTTGTTTATAATGTTTTGTTGATGACATAAAATATCTATTCAATTCTCAGTTAACACACTCCCATTTTACCAGCTAATTTTCCTCAGATGTCACTTGTAACAGAAAATAATTATGTCAGTTAGCCGCTGCTTTATGGCACGGGTAGACTATGGGCTTCAACTGTGTTAGATATTTCTGTTTTAAAACAGTCTAAAACATGTGAACATCCGAAGTTCACAAACACATGCAATGCATATTATTTACTGAATATGGTATATAATAAGAAAATATGTTACCTTGGAGTTTTCCTGTAACTAAGGCGTTTATTAAATGAAGCATTCTGGATTTTGCATTAAGCTGTGACATATCGTAATTTTTACTTCACCTAAGGGAACAAAATAAATTTACAACATGCTCGACAAAGAAAACCTCAAAACTCTTACGCCGCAAACAACAAGGCACTCAACAATTGATCACTCACCCCCATCAGCGGGTCTCTGCCAGAAGGTGGGCGGATTGTCGTTGACATCGCCGACTGTCACGCGCACACGGACAATGGCCGACCGCGGTGGGGCCACGGCCAGCTCGTCGATGACCAGAACATCGAAGAGGAACTCCGGCGTGACCTCGCGGTCGAGGGGCCGTGTTGTGGACAGGTCCCCCGTGGTGAAGTCGAGGTAGAAGGTGGTGGTGGTTGAGGCCGGGCTGGTGACTTCGCTGGCGGACAATTGGAAGACTAGTCGACGAGGTCTGATTCGGGAGAAATGGGGGCAGAAAGGATGAAATTTATTAGTTTAATAACATAATGGGTTAACCTATTAACGCCCAATGTTCTTTAAGTAGAACACTAATTAAAAATCTTATATAAAAATGTTAACTAATTTAATGTAATCTAACCTAATTTAATTCAATCTAACCTGATTTAATCTAACCTAATTTAATTCAATATAACCTAATTTAATCTAACCTAATTTAATCTAACCTAATTTAATCTAACCTAATTTAATCTAACTTAATTTAATGTAATCTAACCTAATTTAATCTAACCTAATTTAATTCAATATAACCTAATTTAATCTAACCTAATTTAATCTAACCTAATTTAATCTAAC
>JAUZND010086753.1:0-15532 GCA_034780555.1 Coelogynopora nodosa | reverse complement strand
ATGACTTTGTTTTGACTTCTTTAAGTGTATATATATGAATATCGGTTAATAAGTAGGTTCGCTTATTACGTATAATTCGTCTGATCCCAAGGTATACGTAGTAAGCGGGTTTCACTGATGTATTTACATATTTGCAAATAAGTCTAAAATGTACCAAATGAGACGTGTATTCTGGGCATTTTAAAGACGTCTCAAAATGACCCAATTGAGGCGTCTATTCTGGTCACTTTTGCGACGTCTCAAAAAGACCAAAATAAGACCAGTTATTTTTTAGCTTTTTAATATTTTAACCATTTAATAAAATAAATGATCTAAAATAACTTAAATAATGAATTAACAATTAAAAATAATCATAATATGGATTGAGACGTAATGCGACCAGTTTACCCAGTTGAGACGTCTTTATTATAATTATACTACTTATACAAATAGGCTATAAGTAGTATAAATGCTATTTGAGTATTGTTTTAAATTGCTAGTTATTTTATATATAATAAATAATTTTATTATTCAAGTAAAATGGATATAATTTACGATAAACTAATTTGTTGCAAGTTTCAGTTCCTAATATCATTGGCAAGTATGAAAACCCAGCTAGGGGGGTATTAAATGGATCAATAATGACACCATTCTTTCTGGTATGTAAAAATATTCGAAATTGTATTTGTTATATTTTTTAGTTAGATAACTGTATTTTAGCCACTGAGTAAAAAAAGCAGGCCTATACGTTTATAGTTCAATTTTTTAAATTTATTTGAAAAAAAAATTGGCATACCCAGGCTCCCCTGCACGTACGAAGGGTTAAACAAAATATTACAAATATTTTTTTGATAAGACAAAGTTCTATTAAAAAAATAGTATTAAATAACGAAGAATAACAACAATAAAAAGAATTGCGTAGCGCAACTTTAAAAATACGGAGATTCAAATCAGCATTTTAATTTTGAACAGTAACTTTTACAAAGGTCGAAATTTTAAAAGATGCTTGCTTTCAAATAGTATTAAAAATTATGTGGCATATTTCGACATTAATTGTTTACAAAAGTTTCGAAATAAATGATATTGTTATGGAGTAGACGCCTAAATTAAACATTAATGCGGTCTACAAGTAAAACTTTCTTCATAATTTTAAATAAGGTATTCGCCAACTTATACCAAACTTATGTCTAATTCTAAATTTAAGCGGAAACTATAACTTTAATGTATGTAACCAATACATTGACTATAGCCCAAATTGTAAATATTTTATTCGGTACAATAACCAAATAATAGAAATGTATATATATTTATGCATATTTATGAACGCATTACATAATTACAACAACGCTAATACAGTAAGCAATATAAACAATGTAGATTTAGGTACACAGCCAAAGTCATCTCTCTTTCTCAAGAATAAATATAACAGCCCTAGTAATAAAACAGCCATAGAACCAGAATAGTTCTGCTACATTCGATACTGTAAATGTTCCCTTTCATTTGTTTAATGAAACAAAATGCATTCAGAAAAACACCACCCTGAACATACTCGTCACTGAACCAGCCGATTGTGGTATGTGTGATGTGATTGTATTATTAGCTCACAGCTTAAGGTGATCGTAAAGTCCAACAATTAAGAGGATAAGTAATTCAGGGAACAAAATAACCCCATAATAAACAATATGGATTGATAATAACGGAATTGTTTTTGCAGTTTGCATATGAGAAAAATGCAATAAGCTAAAAAAAGATTATGCACGCTAGATTGTGCCAATGAATACAGCTAGCAACATGTATAAAAGAAACAAAATAGGGTTAAAAACGAACACATTTACTCATGAATTCCAATACAACTCATAACTAGGCAAACCTTTCACAGATATTCAGAAAAAATTAAATGAATTGCAGCAAATGTAACCCGAAATTAATTCACACTCTTTGCTACGTTAACACGCAAAACTCAAAATAATTTTCAATAAATGACAAACGAATTTTTATTTATTACAGATGACCAATTCACAATTAAAAAATAGTACTTTTGAAAAAGCTTATTTCGATAATTTCTGAATTACAAAACGACGTTTTCTGAATAGCACACAGAATTTCTGAACATTAAGCAATAAAAATTCAATTTAAACTATACTTCTGTGAAAGGTGTCGATAGAGCTGAGACCGAAATAAATCGTTGCCAAGTCTCTATACAGTCGAGTCCGCGTAAGACATAAGCGTCGAATGCCCGCCTCCGGTACTTCGCGCACCGCCCATTGCACTGCGCGGAGGCGGCGGCCGATACGACTCCATCGCCTCGCGGTGTTTCGCCGACGCCTGCGCCGCCGACGTGGTTCCCAGGCCCAGACTAGAGGTCGGCTCCTCAATGGGCGCCTGTTGGTAGGCTCCCACTCTAGCGCCGGAATCGGGGGACTCGCCGCAGGGGCCGTGGGGGCAGTGGTGGAGCATGTAGTAGCAGGAGAGGGTCATGGTGGCGAAGGCGGTTGCGAAGCCAGCGATCACCTCAAAACCAAAGCTCCAGGAGAGTTGGTTCTGGTCATGCCGTGGCATCCACTGGCGGTCCTTACTCATAACGCCCATAGTCACGATTACAATGACCAGACAGAACCCTGTGTACAGAGAACAGACTCGATATATATGTATATACTATAAACAAGACGCCGCATTCATTTAATATTTAAGGCGGAAACCAGTAAACAAAAGCGCGTCATTTTGGTTGAACACAAACAACAAGGATTTCCTTATGAAATCATTTTTTTAAATTTCACAGCGCTGATAAATATTAATCGTTTATAAATCAACTAAACCCAGTAGAAAGCTAGGAGATTGTTTGTTAGCATCAAAAATAGCATAGACGGTGTGTTGTTTATAATACAAAATTAGTGCACACATTTGTTCAGTTTTAATATACAAATCCTAGCTGACTAGTTAGACAATGTTAAGCGCTATCCTGTTAACACAAAGATAGTTATCTTGCAAATATTTTTCTTCTTAAACAAAGTGAGTTTCGTTACACTTACAAAATGACATAACGCTACCATGCAATTTTAATAAATGCTTTTATTCCATATAATAACAAACAATTTTTATTGAGAGTCAAAATAACTTATCAAACTACCTCTTCCAAACAAAGTAAGCATGTGTTTTTACTTGTCCTCTTTTGAAAATGAAAAAATTAATGCCAACCATCGTATATACTATAACATAATAAATATTTTTTATCAAAAAATATATCCAACCAAAAACTTATAACAACCAATAATACTGTAATGAAAAATGCATATTGATCAACTCACATGCTATGAATTGGGTAACTACTAATAATCCATCTGTTTTTTTATGAATTCTGATATTTTTGTTACATGCTTTTATTGAAGTGACAATTAAAACCAAAAGATTGCAGACAAAAGCAGTTGTTGCAAACCACTGCACAGCATAGAACCAGGCTAAAATTAAAGAAAACGAGAAATGAATATAGTATAATAATAAAAACCACAACTAATGCATTAGTTTTAACTAATGCATAAAAATAACAACAGGCATTATGATAAATTGCTGCTATTATAAAATAACAAAAAATAATATAGTATTAAGATCACCTTGTATAAGTTTAACAATAAGCAATTAAAAAACTTCAGCTTTGAACATTTTAAACAATTAAAGACCTCCCAGAATTATAAACGAAATAAATTGTACAGTTTCAAATGAATTTTTTTGACTTGTCGTTTTATTAATAATATGTATGTAGATTATTGTACAAGCCAAATCATGCAATGTATGCAATGAACGGCATTATATATGTATATGAATATATTAAATCAACAATAATATATTTATTATTATACCTCAGTAAAAATGAATAACTGTAAAAGGGATTTGAAAAAAGGATAATAAAACTAAGTGACATGAACTGTTTATAACTGACCAGTCGTTGTATCTAATTCTTTCTCTTGATTCTGATATTTTCTAAATCTAACACTTCTTGTGTTTTCTTGAAATTCTCATTTGAAATTATTACTGTGCCTTCTGTAACTCCACTCTTGATATGTTAAGTCTGGTTGGAGCCTTTGGTAACTGTTCTTTCATGAAATCAGAAGCTTCTTTGATGATGTGGATATTCAAAAACCCATCTTCAATTAATATGGCATCTGTCATAATTGACAATGCTACAAATTTAGTGATGAGTGTGTAATATTGCTTTATTTTCATCAAACATTTGAAAATGAATGTAAGAAATGGATGCTATAAGTGAATAGTCTTTTTGTTTGATTTTATCTTTCATGTTTGAAACCTCTTCCCCAAAAACTATCAATTAATTTGCTAGATAGTCATTGATTTGGGTAGTAACAAAGTCAAGCCCTAATTCTTTAACCCGTTTGCAATACAAATTTTGATATCCTTTAAGTGTGCCATTATTTTTTTAGAGCAAATGATGGAAGATCTTTGTCAAACTGTACTTAGTATGCTTCATTTAGAAGAACTGTTTCCAGAGGTTCCACTATTTAAGAAATACTGGTCAGTGATTCAGAATTTTGTTGATATTTACTATAAATTATGAGAACATCACTAATAATGTTTGTTACAAAGATTTGATTTGAATGCAATGTTTTAACAAGAGTTGAATAAATCTCAAAGCAATTTTTGTTAAACACTGCAGTTAAAAAGCTTATTTGCCTCAATGCCATTGTCACTTATGGTTATCAATATATATAAATACAAAAAAACAATGACAAAAACATAGTAAATTTTATGGTTCATAAAATGTTAGGATATTTGTTTAATTTTTTAAATTCAAAATCACATATTTTATAAATTTCTAAAACTGTTTTAGAAATAAAACAGATATGGCTTGATTATCATTGAAAAAGACACCAATTGCAATTAGTAAGTGAAATTACTGAATATAACATTTTCTTAAATACATATAAACTATATATAATGTGAATACCATTTACTATATTAAAAAATACTTATAAATTTGGTGAAAACTAGCATAATGATAGATTTCAATGTACTTAATTCCTTTTATTCATAAAATTTAATAGGAAGTTCAAGATCATTAACAATGTAGTGGTCCTACTGAATTACTCTTGGAGAAGATTTTTTACAAGTATTGGACAACAAAATGATTTTTGAGAATTAATATATATATATAAATAAATAAAAATATATTTTTAATTTTTTTAAAAATATATATACTAAAAAGTATTACATTTTAGATCATATTATATATATCCATTTGGATCAAGCTGTGAGGTATGCAGTACCTAATATTACCATATTAAAAAATTTAACAATACAAATACCAAAGTTCATTTAACACCATTATAGGACATTCTATTACAGTACTTCAAGATAATCACTAAGATATATTGAAGGTCATTTGGTTAATTTGAAAATATAATTCTATAATTTTATTAATAGTCACTGATCATATATGAAAATTGACTAATTAATTCTTGATTATGAGCATAATGTTATATATAATACACTACAAATATCATGATTGTTTTAAATCTTAATATCTGGGACAAATCAAATAATCATATTTGTAATTAGTAAATTATATAAATAAACATAAATAATAGTAATTTTACAAACTATAATATTTAAGATAATTATGTAAATAAAATACAATATTGGGAATATATTATATATAATAGTTATATAAATAGTTATCTGAAAGAGATATTATTTCATAATACTAATTTAATATTAATTATATTATTTTTAGGCAAAGTCTACATAAAAAAACATTATTAAATGTAATAACATTATTTTGTGTTAATTACTTAGAAACTTACATATAAGATTCAACTAATTAGTTTTAATTTTGTTATATGCTTATCATAATTTATTAATAATTTTAATAAATAAAATTATTATTATAAATACAGGATAAAAACAAATACATTTAATCCATTTACAACTATTTTTATAATATAAAGAGCATTGGCATATGTTTCTTATTATATTTTAAATATTAAGCTAAAATAATGTTATAATAAAATTGTTTTTTAAATAGGGTAAATAGGGGAAATTTAATAATACATTATAATACAATATGTTTAGATGTAAGTTATATATGACATATACAGGGGTCGTGCGCCACAATTGTACAATATGGAAAATAATGAAAAAATGCTTAAAAAAGTATGATTTTTAAATACTATATTTAAGCTAAAATTACAGAATATAAGTATGTAAGTATAAATATATCTATGACTATGGTAGTAGTAGTATGTAGATTGTAGTTATGTTTGTTTAAATTTTTTTTACAGCTCTTTTTTTTATTAGAAAGGGAGAAATTAAAAGGGAGAAAATGGTATATTTTTTATAAATATAATATATATTTTTTAAAAATGTATAAAAAGATTTTAAATATGTTAAGAATTTTTGAAAAATATACTACACTATATATTTTTGAAAAATGTATAAAAAGTTTTAAATATTTTAAGAAAACGGTATTGTTTTTATTAAATATATATATTTTCTGAAAAAGTATGATAAATTGAAAATATCTAAGAATATGCTGAAAAAGTATGATTAAAGTATGACAGTATGATATTTTGTGAAAAAGTATGAAAGTATGGAGAGCACAACCCCTGCAACTGCATATACAAATAAGTTTTACTAAATATATAAATAATATATCAATTATGTAACCTAAAAAATCCAACTTAATTTTAATTATAAAGTTTAAAAATTATTATGTAGTATGTAATAAACATAAATAAAATATATTTTATAGAATGTTAATGATTCTTGATAAATAATAAATATACTGAACATATTTTGATTTTATTTTAAAGTAATTTTTGTTATTAACCATAAAAGTATAACTTTATCTAGTTCAATTAATGTTTTTTATAGAGTTCATATCCTATTTTTTAAACAAAATTCCTGAGTTTTGGTTTACTCCTTGAATCTTTTAAGCATGTATATTGTTATTAATATTATATTATGAAAAAGGAAATCTTATTTAATTGAATAGATAATTGAAAACAGAAATATAATCATAAGGTCAGTAATGTATTATTAACATTAAACTTTTTTTATTCTCTTATATGGAATGAAACATACCATAACTTAGTACTATGTCTGGGAAATAATTCAATATTATATTTAATAATTGAAAATGTATTCCAAAATTCCTGACTTATTAATTACTTTTCTAATGTGTCTTTGTATAAAACATGCTATTAGTTATTAGACACAATTATATAAACTAAATTGGAATATTTTCTGAAATTCTTAAGATTTTTATTTTAAGTATTAAAAATAATTACATTTCATTTATGAATATATAAATAGAGACATGTATAATTTATATACAGTATTAATTATATTTATACTAAAGTCTAACATTAAAAAATGAAAATAGATTTTTAATCTTTGTGTTGATACCAACATGTTAAATGATATTTAATGGCTTATAATTTATATGCATATAATGCTTATAAAACTATAAATATCCATTTAAAGTAATCTTTTGAAGTATTCTTTGTTACAATAAATATATTAAAAACAGCAAACGTACATGGATTAAGCCAGCTTCTAATATAGTCGAATTCAGGATAGTAGACATACCAGCAGCCGTCGTATTTTTTAGAAACGTAGTCTTCCGGGTGAACATATTTATTAAAGCATGCTTCCCATAGTCCAAGTCTAATAAATTGGCTATTGAATTTTGGAATAGAAACTAACCAATATGGAGAAACAAATGCAACAAGATTGCACAAAAAAGCAAATAAACTAAGACCGAGACTGAGCTTGAAAGGATTAAAAATAGAACGTTCTTTCAAATCGTTCTTTTCCATTTTAGATTTTTAAATTTCGGTAATGAAATATGTAAATAAACAAGTCTCTATTGGTTGTTTAAAACAATAGTTTCAAATCGGTTGTATTATGAAAAATAAAGGAAATAATTATAAACATTATATATGTCACAGCTCCTATACATCATATAATGAACAGTTATCCTCGAGTTAAGCATAATCATTCAGTTATTTTTGGCTTCCTAATATCATTGAGATAACTATAACTTTTATAGACACGGGGGAGGATTTTACTGTTCGCGGCCTAACTCAGCCCTAACTGGATTTCAAAACATCTTCTGAAGATATTTCCTTGATTATACCTCGCTGAGAAAATTGTTTCCTTGTGATACCAAAGATTATACACTGAAGTTTTAAACTTAATATGACAGAAGGATTATATATTTTCATTGAGATAAATAGTACATGTTATACATAATACATATTTTTATATAATTCCAATAATTGATTTAAAAAAGTTGTATAATTGTTTTCATCCCTGTGAAATTATGTGAAATAATACAAATATGATTGAAAAAACATAATTATTGACAAAAACTACAATAAAAACTCATACTGTATTTAACAAATTATTATAGCAAATAAAAATTAAAAAAACTTTTCCAAACTATAATTTAATAGTACGAAACAATAGTAGGAAATACTATAGGTACGAAATATATGTTATGATGTAATTCTATAATTCATTTAATATATTATATAACTTTATTAATATAATTCTACATACAAATTTATTGTAACAAGAATCGTATTATAATGATTCATTTTATTAATTATAAATTTGCAATTATAATTAATAAAATGTCACTTTAATATTTAAAAAAAAAATAAACATACCAGTTATTAATTTATAAATTTAAGCAAATTATATGTAATACAATTCATGGAGTACAGCTATTATATATTATTAAATGAATTATATTTATGAATTTAAAATGATTATTGCTATATTGTTGGCAAAAAAAAATTTAAACAAAATTAAAAAAGGTGAAAATATTTTAATTATTGATAAACATAAAAGTGATGAATAATAAATATCAGAATATATATAAAAAATATTAAAATAATAAACTTTCCACACCAGTTACATAATTTGAATAAACGATCGAACAACAAGTACCTAGATTTCAAAATAGTATTATGTTTAATGATGTTATTTCGCTATCACAGAGAGTTTTATTTTATTTCTTTATAAAACATAACAAATTTTGAATAAACTCTCATTATGGGCGACTCTCAGACTAGAAAAAATTATAGAGACGGAATTCGATTTTATACCGTCAAGTTTTAATTTTTTTTACTTCAATCAAATTTCGTATCTTAATTCGATATTCTGGTGCTCTCTCGTAGCTTTCAGAGGCTACTAAATTCGCAAGAATACTTTGTCCCCACTAATTATTCAGAACAGAACAAAAGTCAGTCGTGTGTTCAAGTTATTCTCCAGCTGATATTAGAATAATCGAGACATTGTTGACAGTATCTTTAAATATTTGTTGCGGTTGGTTCAGAAGTCTTTTTAAATTGAAAATGTTTGTTGGCCTTTCATTTCCTTGATTTGAAGCATTCGCTCGCAAACATTAACAACTTTGATTAGTCCATTGGCATAAACGGTTTACGCGATTAATTTGCTAGCCTATCTTAAGGTCATTTTCATATGGAGTTTTATATAGCTATATAGCTCATTTAAAGTAAATTAATATGTTTGCAGTCGGCAACTTTTTCGAGACTTTAAAATACCTTTGAAAAGTTTGAAAGGTTATTGATGAAACTCTCACTGACGGTATCACCGATATTTATAACTATATTGTCATTTAAACAATATTATAGATATCTATAATGGACAGCATACGAAAAAATCTATTTTATTTAATTTGAAGCATATTATTGCTGCACCAAATTCATCATTCAATATTGGAATCATACCCTTGTGGCAAAAGCATAAATTAGTATATATAATTTTTTTGATATTTAAAACAATAGGTTATTACATTTTTTAAATAAAATATATATATTCAAAAAAAATTATTGCGAAATTATGTCCACGTACACTTTGATATAATTCATATTCAAATTCGTTCGTTATAGCAGTCATAAATCATGTATTCACATGGGATGAAGAATTTATATTTTTGAAAAAAATATTATGGGTATATAATTGAAGATATATTTTCATTTGAATATTTCCTTTATTATTACTAATAGTTGTGCAGCATAGATAGCATCAAGACGAAGACAATTTCTGGTTTGAAAAGTGATGAAATAATCTTTCTGGGAATGTTAATAGACCCACAAATACTGCCAGATATTAGGCGGTATGAACAAAAAAGGGAATTCTAATTGCCTTTTCCAAAGTATTTCCTTCTATCATGATGAATAAAAAGCAAGAAATCTGAAGTTAGAAGATAAGTCTAGGAGTAAGAAGTAAAAGTTTTTGAATCGAAAAGGAAGCATTCACTTCACAAAAAGAAAATGCTTTATTTGGTATGCATAAAATAGGAGTAAATGCTTCAGGTAAAAATATATACACCACAAACGTTGATTCTCATTTTTAGTAGAACCACCATACATTTATATCTATATATAGACGCGACTATAAATCCGAAAGAAATATCCAAATGTTTGCGACACCACAAACTCTATCAATCGAAACTCCTCGAAGAAAGTGAAAATGTGTTATTTTCAAAGCCACGACCTTGAAATGTCTGAGTGGTCGGTACATTATAGAAAGTGTACACTTGGAAAAAAGAAACTTTGGGACACATTCTTAAAGAAATATCAAATATTCACAAACCACTCTCCGTGCAACGCGGTGCTTACGGGCTGGTCGACACTGTTACTGCCCACAAAGGAGCTGATCGTATTGAGAGATATTAATACGAAACGATTATAGTGTTTCACTCAGAAAATGAAAAGAAATTATAAGAAAATTATTTTCCACTTTCCGAGACATTCTCAAAAGGTCCAAAAGCGGTAGCCACTTTGCGCCATAAAGTTATAAATATGATCTCTCAAATTAACTATTATGGTAGGATTATTTCAGATTTACCGGAAAAAAACAAAATTTAATTTTACTAATAATATTACTGCAGGTTTGGTGAACCAAATTGAGGTTTCGTGGCATTTTAGTAAAACAACACATTCAAAACACGCATTGTACTGCAGTCTACTTCGCTAACCTGGAATCGCCCAATCTGACTTTCGGCTAGTATAGACATAGACTTAGAAGCTATATACTCGTATATATTTTTTAATAATTCTCTTATAATATAAAATGGTGTAAATGTGAAATATCCCGCCAAAGAAACAAACAAATTTTGTTCTATATTTTCAACCATGCACAACACTGTTAAATCGCGCATCCGCGTGCGGGAACCCCAAAATACTAGGAACTAGGAGTCCCATTTAAATACACACTTTCTCCGGATGGTCCAAAAAATCAGATTATTTTCGATAGTAAAATCAAAACACTAAATAAAATAATAATCAATATTTTGGATTATGAAAAAACCGAAAAACATGTACAGATGGAAGGCAAGGAAAAACAATTAGGATACTATTTTATAGTATGACCCAGGAGGATAAATACGCCAAGTTTATTTCTGAATATAATTTTTATCTCACATTATATATATATTTATACGGTACAAAATGTAGAATAGTCGATGAACGAGTTAAAACTGTATCTGATTGAAGAAATAGGGTCGTTGATGCCAAATTGAGGAAGGAGGGGGGGGGGGGGGGATAGATACTGAGATACAGTTATGTACACGGGGATTGTACAAATGACACCAAGTTTGTGGCGGAGATAAGTTGCACCTGTGGTGAACCGTGGACAGTAACGCTGCACACCAATGTCTGTCTGCGAGTGAACAGCACAACACTAAGTTAACAAAAATATGAATAGATTTCCGTGTGGATACACCAAAGTTGTTAAAGTAAAAAAAAACAACGGCATTTATAGAAAAGAAGAGCGGAATTTAGTGGTCGGGTCGATCAGGGGAGAGCTTGGCTAATAAATAATATCGGTGACGGGTGATCGAATCAAAATGGGCTCCAAATCTGACAAAAACAGAACAGGCAGTTACTGGTAATACTCGTATAAAAATAGTTCGCCACAAATCTTTTACTCAACACAAGAAAACCAGCTTCAATAATGTTGGCGTCAAGTTTCAGGGTCTGATAATAATATTATGATATTATGGGGACATAATTATCAGCAACAAGCCAAACGAATCCAACTGACGATTTTTCAATACCTAAATAATAGAAATTGAGGATAACGATTTTCGCAAGTCTTGAAACGAGTAATTATTGGCTAATTAAAAAAAAACAGTTGTGACAGAAAGTTGGGGAAAAACGCAAGATTTTGTCGGATTTATCTCAAATCTCATTTCATTTTAAAAGATACTGATTTCTTGGCGAGAATAAATTTCGGAAGGAAAATTAACAAATAAATAATTATTGTATCCATTATTCAGTGAAAAAAATTTTTTTTCCTGATTTTATCCTGCATGTTTGCAAGTAACAACATACAATAGGCTTTGCGTATTAAACAAAATATTTCAAATTGACCCATTCTGATTTTTCAAACGCGAAAAAGTGACACAATGAAACGAGGAAGTTCATGCAACACTGCTCCGAGTAAAACAAACAAACAAACAAAAAAGAGTGTTCAAACCAGCTCCCACAGAAAATGCAAATGTTGAGCGATTCTTAAACTACCAGAGGGGCTTTATAGAGCGATACTTAAATAGCGTTGTGTTGGTTGTGCGAGGCAGATACGAATCAATATTATGAATGGCAGATACGAATCAATATTATGAATGGCAGATATGAATCAATATTATGCTGTTGATAAAACCACTGAAATGAATCGATTCTAGCGCTGTAACTAATTTATTGATGTGACCAAAAATATGCAACCAAATAAAAATAAACCAATTCACACTTTTTAATTCAATGATAAATGTATTATATATTAATTACTACCTAACAAGATACTATATTTAATATATCGATTTTTTTCCAACAGAAATGATTTCTAAGAAGTGAAGGTGGCCTATCAATAACTATTCGCTAAAGATAACGTTGTATTGCCTTAGTTTCTGCTTTTTGCGGAATAACTAGATAAGATAGAGGAGTAAACCAGACACAAAACGAAGCGCTTCCTGGCCTTATAGTCAGTCCAGTCCAGTCCAGTCAGTCCAGTGCCCCCTTTCACACAGTCAAGTCCAAATGACAAGCGATCTGAGACCACGAGACCACGAGACTTTCACGGGTAAAAAATTATGGATGCAGATTTGAGGATCGTTTTCTAATCACCAACGATACACACTACAGCTGGGCGGGGGAAGTTGAAGTTATGATAACAATTGTTCTGATTAATTATATGTACACAATAATATGCCCAATATGAAGACCACACGACAGGCTCGAAGATTGAGAGAGAGAGAGAAAGATATCATGGATCATTCCGTCATCATATCTTCCCCAGCTGATTGTTGAAACCCTGGAAAGATGGGAGGGTAAACGAGATGCTGTTTAAAAATATTGATTATTCGTCATAGAGGCAGGGCGCTACATTCAACAGCAGTACGTTATATCCTAATAGAGGTAGAGGCCTGCTGACTAATGTCTATGCGTTTAGATGGGCAATTTTGCTACGGAACCAATAAGGAGTACGATATAATAGTGCATTACGACGTTATAGTTGGAGAATTTATTCTTTAAGTAACAGAAACATTTCACAAAGCAGTTAAGCACGAGGTTAACATAAATAATAATAACGCTACTTATAATATATATATATATATTCTGTAGTATATAACAGTAAGTGTATAATAAAATAAAATAATCGATATATGGTATCGATTGTTTAGATTCCCACCAACACTGCAGAGCAAACACACAAGCACAGTCTGGTAACCGGGGTGGGGGGTTCACATATTTTCCGGTTATTTTATATAGAGGTACATTATAAGGAAAGAGTCTGACATGCATTTTAGACAAACATAATTATTGATAAACGTAGAATTACAGTTACCCAGAAACCAAATAGAAAATCAATGAAACAGAAGAAAAAGACGAATGGAAAATATAATAATGTATTAAAGAAGGCATTGGCTACTTGTATGACTTTTCCAGATAAGTAAGATGCCAGAATACTAGTATTGATTAAATACCTGTGTATGACAAAAAATCGATCGTCAATTAATTAATTTTAAGTGATTAATATCACACTGTTTTTCGATGTTAATCACCAATTGAATGTTGTTAACAATTATGCTGCTAAAGGGGAACCACCCCTAGTTAGTAGGATCACGTTAGTTCCATATTAATCTTGAATGTGTGAAGGTTCAGTTCCTCTTTGGCAAACTATCCCCGCTCTTACATATTATATTGACATTTATGAATTGATAGAAAACTTTAATTGGTTTTACGACGAAATATCTCACCCGGGATTACTTATGATAAAAATAGTGAATTAAATCTCAATAATTTGAAAGCCTAAAACATATTTTAAAAACTTTTGTCGACCGAGAATTCGGAATTTGAAGACTATTTCCAGTGTTGTGGGAATCAGGACATGAAAAAAAGGAAGAAATATTATTGATGTATCACGAAGAAAAGAATTCGTAGTTTACCGGGAGGGCCAAGGGGGATCCCTGCCCAGCAAACAACTTGTCATCATTGGTCAGAGAACAATCAGAATTTATAACCGGCAAGAGAAACCAATAAAATGTTATAAATCAATAAATGTTATAAATCAATAAATGTTATAAATCAATAAATGTTAAAAATCAATAAATGTTAAAAATCAATAAAATGTTAAAAATCAATAAATGTTAAAAATCAATAAAATGTTAAAATCAATAAAACGTTAAAAATCAATAAAATGTTAAAAATCAATAAAATGTTAAAAATCAATAAATGTTCAAAATCAATAAATGTTAAAAATCAATAAAATGTTAAAAATCAATAAATGTTAAAAATCAATAAAATGTTAAAAGTCAATAAATGCCCCGACTGAGCTGATATTTGGCACAGAAGTAGATCCCATCGTGTTCCATTAACCTGTCTCGGGCGAAACCGGAGTTAAGCGTCCGACATTTTTTAAAAACCTACAAAACTAAAGAAGTCTCTCAAAAGTATTTTATTAAGTAAAAGAAATACGACGAGATAAAACTAAATCAAACATTAGTAATTATTTTAGCATTCCAAATTGGATTTATAAAAACATATAATTTACTGTTTCTGTAAATTTGTGTAAATCTTGAATTTCTATCATGCCTGGGAGACCGCGTGCGCGCGCAATCAACCCACATACCGTACCTACCAATGGTGGTGAGACAGTTCAGAGGATATTGGTAACAATTATTAATTAACATTTTATTTTTGATGGACTTCTTTAGATTTGCTATTTTTTTGAATTTATCAGGCTAAACTCCAGCAGACGTATCCACAATCAAGCAAAAAAAATAATTGCTTAAATTCGTATTTATTAGCAAATATTTTGTCTTCATTTAGCAATCTCGAAAAGTCGTATCCACAATGAAGCAAAATATTTTGCTAATCCAAGACAAACGTGTCTGCCGCTAAGCTGGTCACGTGTTGGTGTGACGAATATTGTTTACAACTTTTCTGAGTTCCTATTGGGCAGACGATATGTTAACCTAGACAATGTCAGCTGATCGTATTGTCTGTGT
>JAUZND010086731.1:0-15533 GCA_034780555.1 Coelogynopora nodosa | reverse complement strand
AAAACTTCTCAAAACTGAACTTTTGAAAGCTTAATTTTTCCCATTTCATGTTTAACTGTGGATTGCTTATTTTTAAAATTTTTTCCTATCTCTTTGCTTAACTTTTTCTCTAACTTTGAATGTATTTATTACAGATATTGTCATTAAATATATACTATACTACTATACTATACTATTTTGGCAGCAATACACTAATAGTATTAGCTATTGTTACTTAGTAAATAGGCAGAATTAACAGCATAAATATTATTTGTTCAATATTCTTTTTGCTATTTCTCAATATTTTTTATTAAAAATTAATCTATTTGCAATATTTAAAACAGACATTTAAATAGTCATTAAGTCATGTAAATATTCTCATCAGTTCATATAATATGTAGATCAAAGTATTTCAAAATTGATATTATTAATATTATCATGACTAAACAAACAATATAAATTTAGCATAATTACAAATTAACCATAAGCAATTGACAATTAATTAAGTATATCTCACATATTAGTCTGTATATGTAATAACAATATCTAATATAACTGTATAAGACATTGATAATATGATTCCCGTAGCATAATGTTGAAATCAATAAGAAATAGAATGTTACAATATATTTTTTTAATAAGTTAATTAATTAATTAATAAGTGAGGAATATAGCTAGACAGTCAGAAAGCGTTCTGAACAGATGGTGAGTATAAATCAAAAAATCAAAAAATTATATAATCATATAAAAAACCGAGACCGTAAACTGGTTGTTTCTGATTGATTAAACTGTATTCCCAGTTTTCTATATTGTATGATGAGGGCCTCTTTTACTCGTAGTTTAATAATATAGGGTTATGTACAATAGCTATTATCTCAAAGTCAAAGTTAACTCCGCAGTGAGATCTGTGGTTGACAATCAGAGCTTGTCTGGTTCTTGTAATGTTCTCTGACTCCGATGTGTATTTTCCGGATAAATGAACCGATGTCAAGTTGGTTACAGGATGTTGCATTTAGCCGAATAAGCGAAACTTAGCTCATGTGGCAGATCTCATCGTTTTTAATAATTGTATTGTGTATTTGTCCAGTATAACGCATGTATGTAAAAAATGTTATGTCAACATAAAGAAAGCAAAAATGTAATTCCAAAAATCAAATGTGGATACTAATAGACATTTTGTATCGCATATAGACATGTACCGTATAGCAGTCGTATAATAGAATTTCTTTACAACTTATTAAAATTAAAAATGATAATATATATAATAAATTGAACTGTAAATTGATAATTAATTGTCGAAAAATAAACCAACAATAATTAATTGCATGTGTTAGTAACATTCTGTAATTATAACCATAGACAAAACTAATATTTTTTTTTAATTTATTGTTTAAAATAATTTTTTAAAGTTCTCTTCAATCAATTATTTGAATATACACAATTATGTAGAAGCTACATAGACGTATATCACATGCATTCATTATATGGTAATATATGCTAAGTATATCCAATTAAACTACTGCGGTGTAACAAATTAAACAAATTAATATTTCTACGTTTTGCCAAAATAAACATGAATGTCAAATGCACAACATATAGTCAACCTAATTTTTTTTATTGTACATATATATGTTATCATACAGAGATTTTAAAAACAGGAACATTTTGCGGATGATCTTACGATGATTAGAAAACGACGTAGTGTCTCGTTATATTTAGTTGAGTAATCTGAGCTATATTATTATTAACTATTATTGAAAAGACTTGATGTTCAAGTAAAACATGGTAATATTCAAACAGCAGCTTCAAACTAGTACAAATCAGTTAGTCCTGCTTTCGAGATGAACTGTATTTTAGAACTAAATATATTGATTTAGATGTTGTGTATTCACGAAAAGCGCGAATATCAAAGAATGGCAATAAATGTAATGTAAATTTATATAGTTAACCTACCCACAAACGTATTTGAGTAAATCTCATTATAACGGATTTCAAGGTACCCGCTAAAATTGTACGCTATATTCATAGTACGTTACAGATATATTCAAAGAAAAGAGAAAACACGAAAATTTACTTGAAAACGTCAGTTAGGGTTTACTTATAGATCATCTATTTGCACACATATGGAATTGTTTCGAAATTAAGAACACTTAATTTATTTGTTATTTGCATTCCTTTCAGTTCAATTTTTTTATTCATATTCAGTTAAAATCTTTATAATCAGTTTTAGATGCCATACATATAGTTGTGTTGACCAATATTGATTAGTATATCAGTTAAAAGTATATATCAGTTATCAGTATAAAAATTACATCAATACATTATAACCAGGGATACTAATGTATACCTTAGATACCAGAAACAAACAAATAGTACGTTATAGTTTGGGTTTTACTATATTATACACAAAAAATATTTATTTTAATCAATTTAATTTATGGTCTACTTTTCTAAGTTAAATAATTATATATAATATACTTTTCTGGCACACTAAAGCACCCCTTATCCGCTGGCAAGTACGCTTTGGTCGTTGCCACCAGACCTGGGCCTCGCAGATCGCTTCTGACACGGTACGTAGGATTCTGATGTCCACCTCCTCCGAGGTGCGGGCCAGTCACGCGGCCCTTGCCTTCCTCTTCCGGGACGCTTGGTCGGGGGAGCCTAGGCTCTCCCAGGGAGAACTCTCGCGTCTCCGTTTTGTCGGCCCACAGCCGCTGCTCTACGAGAACGCGCATCCGAATCGGCGCCGCCTGGGGGAGCTCTGGTACCAGCTGCTACACAACGGTGTGTATGAACAATATATATGTATTCATTGTAAAAGAGCTTTAATTTTGTTCATTTCGTCATAATTAAATGAAAATTTTGCGTTTGCAAATTATTAAATTACTTTATTTTCGGTAAAAAACTTAATATGTAAACCTAGTAAAAAAAAACCTTTCATGTGGTTATTTTAGGATTCCTATTTCAAACGCTAGGGTTGATTATTTCATATAGATTTTATACTGTCGCTGATAATAGAGCATGAGGGCTCAGATAATACTTGTTAAAATTGAGTGATATTGTAGATAAGATAATGGAATTGAGATAGTGTGATGATGTTCATGACTATAACAAACAGAGGTTTTATTATAATGAACGCGATCGTTTATGGTTTTATAATAAGGCATGTGTGTGGTTAATAGTATATTGTCCTTTATAATACTCACAAACATATGACTTAACAATAATGCACTGAGAATTCATGATTACAAAAATACGATGTTCATCGTTTAATTTTGTGCTCACATCCAAGCTTTTTATATTTACACCAACGTAGACTGTGATCTGGGTGACCCGTTTATATTATAAAGAATCACATCCAAGTGGAAAATCTTATGTATTAAAATGTCACATATGTAGTTCCCTGATAAAAATCAATTAAAATTTTATTAAAAGTATTATTTTACTATAGCTTTTTCCTGATAATTGCGACGTCATATTTAATAATTATAAAATAATAAATTACAATCGAAATATACAACAGTTCATTTTACCTTAATTTTATTTAGTGACTGGGATGCTTTTCACATTGTATTTTCTAATAAAAATCGGCTTTCATGGTATTTATGTAGATATGAAAACAACATATAGGTACTGTCATTAAAGAACAACCGTATTTATATATTGAGCGCCTATCAGGTTAGAAACTGAATATTTTTATCTGATAATTTGCATGTTTTTTTCAAATTTCCCATATTTTCTTTAAAAAAATAGTCAGTCAATTTCAATAAAATGTAGTATTTCTGGTGGACTGGCTATGTTTCCAACAAATTGTACACCAGCATCACCGACTACATTTACTTCTGTACATTTTTGTTATAAAAGCATCCAGCCGCCGAGTAACAGTCAACATTTTGTAATACCTAAAGAGATGAATGATTGGTCATAGAGGGTTTCTACGTACCCACAGACCCCCTAATCCAAAGATATGAAATAGTGTAGTTATTAATAATAACATACAAATAATGTCATTATTTTATATTTTTAACCACAATAATGCGCATAATTGCCACTTTAAAATCGAATATTAAAATAAATTATAACCGAATAGTTGATCAATAGCTATATATTGTCAGACTGATAAGGAGAAAGTTAACCTTTAATATTGCTTCTAACTGTTCACATTAAATTGTTGGTGTTTTGAACCATTTTATCCTATAATATTATTTTAACAAAGGGTATTTATAAAAAAATACTTCATTTGTTTATTTCTATTATATTTTATAGTTATACAATCTAGAAATCAACAACAATATTCAATTTATATATAATATCAAAAAGTTTTTTTATTTTTCAGATTTACGTTCATAAAAATTTTATAATATTTTCATATAAGAAAATATATTTTAATTTTTCGATATTTTGATAAATAAGAAACTAAAGAACGTTTTGTTTTTTTTAATTATAAGAATTGAATTGGGATTATTTTTTAATCATAGCTACATTATATTTTTTAATATATGGAAAAATATTAATTTTTTTACTTATAAAAATTAATTGGAATAATTTTTTTATCATAACAACATTATACTTTTTAACATATGGAAATATTAGTAATATATTCTCTTTCAATTTTAGTTGTGAAAGATAATAAATAAATAACTCAAATCAATTACTTATTGAAAAAATTATATTAACATTGCTAATAATAATGTAGACTTTTTTTCAATATCTTTATTTTAAATTGAGTCAAAATATTTATCTAAAAGAATTGTTATATTTATTTCTAATATTTTTATATAATTATTTCTTCGTATAATACCGAACGTTTGTCTATCTTTGTTTCAGTTTCATTTTGGAAAGGACACAATTCTATCATAAAACATTTTTTTTCTCCAATATACACTAGGCCAAAAAACATTTTACTGCGGAAAAGCTGGGCATATATATTTTTAATAGATTTCTGCTAACATATTTCCATTATTAATTAGTAAAATTAATAAAATATATTATCCCAGTGAATAGAAGTATTATGAAGAAAAAATTAATTTTTTTCGAAAATGTTGGTGTTCTACACAGTTTAAATGTTGATCTACACGAAAGATCAGCTGGATAATATTTCATGATTGACATGCATTTTTGTGTTCAATTGCATTATTTATTTATAGTATATATATTAACGCCAAATTATAAGATTATACATGCAAATGTCTATACACTTTTTTATATTAAAAAATCCACTCCAACCGCGTCTGACCATCCCGACCGTCCAGGAGACTTGTTTTCTCTCAAGAAGTACACCTTCTTCGACCTGAGCTTCCTCCTCTCCCACATCAACGTCTGGAACGCCGGCTACCTCTCCCACTGCTTCCAACTGACGCTGGATAAGGTGCTGGATCAGGAGTTGCAACTCTTTGCCGAGGGTATGCGTGACTTCGCCGCACTCCGGTGTGCCGAGTCGAAACACCTGCCCGGCTTTATTATCAATCGGTATCGCCAGATCGCCGGTAACATTCCATTATTTTTCAATTATGTATTTTCTGTGTAAAGTATGCAAATTTGTTTTATATACATTATATATATTGGAATGGTAACAAGTACATTTATTATTATTGTTTGTATTTGCCCATTTTAATTTATTTTGCTTGGTTGGTTTGGCGAATCAAATACATTATTAATAATCGTGATATACAATCAAAAAATATATATAGATAATAATATAGCATTTATTAAGTGCAAAGATTTGACATGTATTATTAAATTAATCACAACAATTTAAATGGTTTTATTTATCAAATTTAGAATTATAAACTATATTTTTTAGTTATATTATTGTTAACAGTTTTGATTTATTAATGTTGTTATTAATATTTTTAAAATGACTTATTAAATCACATAGATTAAAAATATAATATGAACGTACTTAAAATGTTCATTATAAGTTCAATTATTTGACATTAAAGTTCTTATTTAACGTTAAAACCGTATAACATGTATAATATGCTTTAAAAATTTTACATAATATTTTATACTATGTAAAATTTGTAATATGATAGATAGATATATATATATATATATATATATATATATAATATAGTAGATATTGTTTCCTAAATAATTTATTACCATTTAAAAAATAAACATTTTTAATTAATATTGTTTTAATGTTTTAATTTATATAATTTCACTAATCGGACAGATTCAAAGTTCTTTTATTTTTTTCAGTATTTAAATATAATTATTTTTTCAATATGTAATAAAATCAAATAGACCCAATAATCTGTTCTACTTACATTTTATAATTAGTCTCTAAAAGGCACGTTAACACTATCGATTTAAGTCTAGGAAGAAACCTACGTTGTACAGTACATTATTTTCATAGAAAAATGTGGAATCAGTGTTATTTTATGTTTATGCTCTGACTACGAAATCTTTCAATTTTAAAGAAGATGACAAAAAATATACGTCAATAAAAGATGCTTAAGAAATGTTCTCGAATTTTTCCTATAAATTCAACATGAATTGTAAAAAAGATAATATTAATTTGTTTCAGAACTTTAAATACGATATGCCGCTTTATAGTTTTATTTCATTTCGTGTTGTATGCTTTTATAATAATATTTACTTTCATCATATAAAAATTCGATTTTGATAAACTAGATATTAAATTTCAAGTTACTTCAACTGAAAAACTACATCAATGTTGTTCTTTTTCACTAATTTAATATCCGTTTATATTGGAATTTATATAATATTATACATCACGTACTAAAGTAAAATGTATCAATTTTATAATATCGAATTCCCTATTCTCATCATAATCGGAATTTTATTTCTATAAATTTAACAGAAAACTGTTTCAATCAATAACACTGTTGCATTTAAAACTTGATATGCACTTAATGTAAAATATATATAGAATGGCATATTATAATTATACAAATAGATTATAATAAGACTTTTCGTATTCATTTTAGATATTTAAACATTCAGTTTGTCGAAGACATCAGCAAGTCGGGGCTGAAACCTGACCAGTAAATAGATTTTTCTACAATCTAACTGCAATTCCTCTTCAATTAATTGTATGAAAAAAAAAAGATTTTAAAACTTCCTTAACGAATATATCTACAATATAGAAATGTTAGACGAAAAGATATTTAAAAAATAATAATTTAGGTCAACATTAGTCTTCGTAGAGTAGGATATTGCGGAATTTTGCATTTTGAGTCAAACATCGCATTGTTATTAGTTCATCATGAACTACATACAGCTTCAAAGTGTTCAAACAATCACAAAACTGTCGGGACAATGAATTAATCAATCGTATTACAATCAGCCCAACAATTTAATCATAACAATTACACATAATTAATAGCAATGCATCCCAATAGTTAGACATTGTAATTATTTTCAACTATAGGAATTATTCCACTTTTATCGTTTGAATAAAATCGATCTGACACAAAGATTAGCTGACACTTATTGATCATTTTATTCAGAGCTGATGTTTTGATCATCGCCATGAAGACGTTCAGTGTTAACTTCAAAGTTGTTAATATTGCTAAAATATCAATTTATAAATTATCGAAAAGTACGTTTCAGAGCAATGATTGAAAGAAATCATGTTCTCATCTGTATCAGACAATCATTTTATCTTGTTAGGTTTGTATAATATAATATATTAAAATAATTATTTATGTTATTTATATTATCAATATTAGCCATATTATTTTCTCGTTTTAAGCTATATATGTCAGCATCTTTATAGTAATGCCTACATAAATGAAATGTGTTTGTATACTTTTGTCACCTTGTTATATTGTTTTGGTATAATTTTAGATTATATAATTTGAAAGTGAATATAATTTTTTCATAAAATTTTATTAATAATTTATAAACTATATAGATAGATTCCATCAGTAACATTTTATGTAGTATAAAAAGTAATCGGTGTAAATAGCGCAATACTGCAATTTTGCTATATTTTTGCATTAAAAGTTTCATTAATTAAATTTTAAAAAGTATAATTCAGTAAAAATAGATTTATTGCGCTACCTAGAGAATTTTTTTATATGTAAACTAGTTGATAACATTATTAAAACGATGAAAAAAGAGGTAATTTAATTTAACAGTCTACATTATTGTAGTTCACATCATATAAATTGTAAAAGATTATAAACGTTTTCTTATTTGTTTGTATTACATCAATACAGTATATTTCTAAAAAAATTATAAAATCATTTAGTACTCTTTTCTTTATTAACACTTTTAAAATTTCATTTAAAACGACATAACTGCTTCCAAAATCAATGCCATATTACATCTAGGAATCGCTGCTGCATAGGAAAATTCAAATTAGTCCCATTATATCAATGAAAAAGTCACACGTTTTCATAGAACAAAATTATACTAGTCACGATTTATCTTTCGTGAACTTACGTATAGAACAGGCCTATCTTTGCGCACCCAGATGTGTACTCCTCCTTCGAGCAAGTTGTCTATCAGAGCATGGAGTGGTTTGAAAGTCAGACGACGCCCCTTCTGATGCCGCTGATCAGCGCCGAAGTGCCCCTCCATATCGACACAGTGGCCAGTGTCAGCCATCCCAACTGTCGCCGGCAAGCCCTGCCCACGGTCGGAGGGCAGCACGTCTTCTGCATCCTCAACGACAGTGTCGCCATGTTCCATATCGCATCGGGACTTCTCATAAAGACATTTTCCGGTGAATATAGGTGTATACACATATATGTAGCCTGTGAATTATTATGGATAAATTCTCGTGTACAGTTCAAAGTTTGTTCAATATTCAGTATTTTAATTAATTCCTATTTAATTAGTAATTGGTAATACGTAATGATGATTTCCAAAGAATCTCTATCTTTACCCAATTATTCGTGTCATAAGTGTAGATTTTTATAACAGTTTAATACAGTTATATCCCATATATATATATATATATGTATGTATAATAGTTGTAAATATATAGTTTTTACTAATCGAATAGGCCCCAAAATAAATATCGAATCACCCAAAATGTAGAATACTATTTGATTGAGCCCCACAAAAAACGGAGCCTATTCGATACTTTTGGGGCCTTCCGACATCCGATGGAGCGTTTTCGACATTTTGGGTCGCATTAGATATTTATTTTGGGGCCATTGATTTGTAAACATTATGTATTATAGTTATAAATATGTTTGGCCTAATTTTCAGTGCATAATAATTTTGTAGGAATATACCAATATAGTGTAATATTTCGTTCAAAAATTCTTTATTTAGTATAAAAATGTATATTCATTTTTAGTCAGGACAATGCTTTCTGCATGTTTACTAAACTAAAAAATGTCAGTTTCACAAGCTTTAAACAAATATGCTTCCTTTTGGGCAGCTTTTAAAAATAATTTTTTGTTAATGCAAATATAAAACAAGTACTTAAGATTTTTTTAAATAAATAAAATGTTGTTGTAAAGGGAAAACGCTTCTATTTATGACAGAATGATATTTCATACTGCCTCGGTTACTAAGGCAACCAATTCACAACATCCATATCTTGACTTAAATTATTAAGTAAAAGTCACATGAATATTTTCTTTTGTTACAAAAATAACACTCCTAACATTAATGACTATTTAATACTGTAAAATCACTTGTCACGCAATAACACATTGGGGGCATCTCATTTCACATAATCTCGTTTCACCTAATCTGATTTGACTTTTTTCAAAAAATAACTTTTCACCTATTTCTATATATTTAATAAAATAATTGTAATACAATTGTTAATAAAGACTCAGTATTAAGTAAAGTCAAAGTTCATGATCTCACCAACGGTACCTCCATATTTCTAGTAATTATTGTGCCTTTCTTGTAAACGTTGTTTAACCTAATTTCATTCCGATCCTATTCACAGAAAAAGACTAAATTTAGTTTCGCCTAAAATTGTTATAATTAAATATTTGGTTATGCCGATATAAGTATATATTAATTAAGTATTTAAACGAAAACAATTTTATTTCAATAATAGGTCATTTTAATATAATTATTAAAATAGTATTAAGAAACGGATACAATTGATATTTATTTAGTGAAATCTTATCATTGAAGATTATGTGAAATGATACGCAGAAATTGGGTTAATCGATACGAAAATCGGTTACGTAATTCATTGCACTATTTTTTAACAAAATGCGGATTAGGCGAAACAAGAATAAGTGAAACGATATGTAGTCACCACATTCATCTTTAAATATGTTTTTAAATATGCTGTATTTTTATTAATTACCATTTAATTAGTTTTAGATAAAGGAATTGTTACATTTTATTGACATATCCTAAATAATGCATTGTTTTTTGATATTAGCTATTTTAGCATTCAAATAAAATATGTTTCTATATTAAAAGAACTTTAAAACTTCAAACATAAGGTTTTTTCAAACACATTTTATATATTGCAACTTCTTCTTATAAACATACACACGATTTTCATACTGATTTGGTATTAAATAATAATGGATTGTATGAACATTGCTTCCTTGTTTAAACTTTCAAATTTTGTTTGTTTCTTAATGTACTGTCACCTTTAAATTTAATATAATTTGTAAATAATAAAAGATGGGAAGTGCTGAAATTAATATAAATAAACACAAAAAATACATCACATCAGATTGTCAATAAATTATAGACATATACAATATACGCCACCAAGTTATGGTAAAAACATGGAACATAGAATTTGATTCTATTTAGACCTTAACATAATACAATCTGCTTCAATTTACAGATCAAGAACATTCGAGATCCCCAACATGCATTGTCCTGGCACTTGAAGGTCGTTGGCTACTGTTGGGAACGGAGGAAGGTTTTGTCACCGTCTTTGATGTGAACAGTGGACTTCTGATTCTATCAATGAAGTGAGCTCCAAGTATTTTAGTATTTTGCATTTTAAAACCTCAAAATGGAAGTTCTGCGCAGAACTGTAAGTAAATGCAAACAGGTTATCTGTAATATCCAAATAATAATATATAAACAAATATCTATCTACTATTTTTTCCATAATGCAATATCATCTTATATTTTTAATCAATGTATAGCTACTATCATCGCCGTAGTAAATGTCACATTTGTATTTTGATATTTGAATATTAGTATACAATATTCAATATTCAATGGAATAAATATTTTAAATAGAACAATGTCAATAATTATTTAATTTGTTTTAAATTAATTTAATTTCATAATTTAGATTTTAAATTCGAGCTATCTTAAATTTAAGTAATATGTACGTATGAGCTAACATATGCATTTATTACAGAAACTAAGTGAATGGTCACATAATAATTTAAATAAGTATGATAGAAATTATCATAAACTAAAATACCTTTACTTCATTAAATAATTACATGTTACTATTGCTTATCTTTGATTTATACATAATGCATTTCCATATATATTTCTATTTATAAAGATATTTACACATTAATTTAAAGTATAGTACTGAATAAAATGTGATGTGTAATATGTTGAACTCATTTAATAATTAAATTGTTCAAAAATGAATTTACAGACAGTTAAGGACGGACTGTCTTCCAAAAATATTTAGGTTTGTGTATTACATATTTAAATTTGACTAAATTATACTAAGTACAAATTCGATAATAAGGGCAGCTGAATATTTTAAAACCAAAATAAAAAACATTTCTGAATTTATTTTCCATAATATTTATTTCCACATATTTGAAAAAGTAATTGCTAAAAGAATAATATAATAATATATTTCCAATCATTTGAATAATATTTAAATTATGTTTAATATATTTCAATTTATAATTGTTTGGCACAATTGTTTATTTTTAATTCTGCAATTTCTTCAATATTGTTATTTTTTGTAGTTTTAACTGTTTTTATAATGTAATTTGATATATAAATAAATTATGATATAAATAAAATATGAAAACCATTTTAATCCTTATTTGTGTGTTTTATATTCTTTCATTTTGTTAAAAATATAAGTTTTATATCTATTCAAAACTTTAGAAATAATCATTTGTGTTCGCAAAACATGTATCCAATAAAAAATGCATACTTGCTCTGTATTGTATCTATCTTTAAACTGTTTTTTTCTTGTGTTTTAGATATTATTCTTAATAGACTATTTTATATATTTATTGCACATACCATTGTTTAGATCATTTGAAGAATAAACAGTATAAAAATGTATAATAATGATAAAATTTGCGCATATATATATATAGAGTTAATAATATAAATGTATAAAAATAAATAAATATATAAACATATATATATATATATGTAAATGTAAATGTATGTTGCAAAAATGTAAAATTTCATTTTGGCCCTTATATTATTTTTATTAACTCCCTAATTGGTTAATTTTCAATATGACTTTTTAAGTAGTGTCAAAATACTCTATATATATATTCAAACAAGTCTGCTCGATTTTGAAACATTGAACACGAAGACGTGAAACATTTGAGTCGCTGTTGGTTTATCATTTACTGTATAAGGTCCAGATTGTCGAATGCTTAGATCGACTATAGGCTGTTTACTTACTTCAGAAGCAGTTTGGTGTACAAGATCCTTACAGTTTACAATTAATAATATTGTTTCTTTGAAGCTTATATAGAAACATAATACCCAACGTATTGTATTCAAAGAAAATATATTAATAAACGCTATATATCGAATACCGGAATGATATTAATATAAACTACATTCAGGCTTTAATTATGTCAAATAGTTCGTAATAATAGGAACTGTGTACAAAAAGAGTATTTTAACCAAGAAAATAATATTTATCATATAAATATGTAATGCAAACGTATCAATAATATAGTATAATAAAATATATGTAACACGCTATTTAAATTTATTTGATGTCGATCAAATAAATTCCAGCTATCGCGTGTGACATATATTGTTTCAATATAATATATATATACACATATACGAGTATATATATATATAAATATGTCACGAAATATGCTATTTATCAAGTAATCGTTTAAAAATTATTAGAAGTTAAAGACATTTATAAATTACACATTTTGTATAATATACTAAAATTAGAATTTCAAGTTAAAAATTGAAGGTATTATGTTTATATTATATTTATGATAAAAACTATCTTAATTTATTACCTTGTTATCTTAGTTTATTAATTTTACACTTAGCTCTAAAAATTTGATCTGGGAATATTTTTAATAGTTGCGTTTCAAATTGCAGTTTATTTAAGAAGAGTGAGAAGACTGATAATATTGTTAAATATCTATAAATCCTAATTGTATAATATGTTACAAAAGAAATATTAATTTGAAAAAATTGATCGACCAAGCAGAAGCAATTATAAATAATATCATAAATAAATCCAATTATAACTAAGTATACGAAATTTTTCTTTCTACAATCCATTTATATACATTTATTGATTTAAATTGAAGTGTAACTTTATTAGTTGTGGAAATCTTTTTTGCTTAACAACTTAAACGTGATTTTAAAAAATTAAAATGATTTATTGTATTTATATTTAAAAGAACCAAGTTAATAATTTTATTATTAATATTATATATAAATATTATAATATTAAGAATAAAAAATATATTATAGAATAATAATGATATTAATAACAGAACAAGTGTTCACCGAGTACAAAATGTACGTTAGTATATATATATATTTTTTAGGAATTTTTTAAAATATTCTAGCCAGTTTGTTAACCAATCCCCCCCACCCACACAACCTAAAATAATCCACGAGGCATTTACGCACCTTTATCTACGTTTTTGCTACTCTCAAATATTAATCGAATCATATTATATTATGGATCTATTTAATTCCTATTATATTATAAAATTATAACAACTATATATATATAGGCCTATACAGTACATGTTCTGTACATTTCAACATTTCATCCATGTATTACTGTTCCACTCAGCTTACACCACAACGCCATCACATGTCTGTGCGTGGAACGATCGGGGGATATGTTCTACTCCGGATCTCGGGATGCCTCTGTGAAACGAGTGCATCTCCGAGACGAGAAGGCGGAAGTTGTTGCCTGCAGCAAATGCCACAATGGAACCATCATTGCGCTTGTGCTCAACCCAAAAGAGACACTACTAGTGACAGGTGGGAGATTTGCAACAATTCCGTGTTTTAAAAGCTCTAGAAAATTTGTTAAATATGTTATATATTTTTAGCTTTGCACATCCCGTATAAATCATTATCAGTTGATTAAACAATGGTAGACGGAAAATTTGCAACATAATTACCGTAAAATGTTTTCAAACAAATTTGTTTGAAGGTTATAGTTAACATCTGTATTTTAATGCACTGAAATATTTATTTCAAAAGCAATTTTAAAGTCAAAAGTCATAGTTCGCCTTAACCTGAAGTTGTTACCCCCAAAATTATTTATTTTGAAATTCAGTCAATTTGTTGCTTCACGAAGCATTATAACTAATGTATTATTTAAATAATTTGTTAAATAATCTGTATAATGTCTTAACGGTATTCATTATTATTTATAAAAATTATCAAAAGTTCATAATGAAGTATTGAAATCGTAATAAGTATATACAGAAAACAGTTATGATCAAATATTAGCGTATGTATTTATTGTGTAATATTTTCAATAAAACGTAACGCTATACTTCATTAGTTTAAAATTTTGACACATGTTTTATGTTTATTATACAGTATAATGTATTTTCTGTTAAGCAAAGAAATGTTATTTATAATAACAAATAAACATATACAACTCATATATTTACAAAACTTATAATTGAATAAAAATATCTCTCCTATCTCTTCTAATATAATAATCTTTCTAATATCTCTTCTATCCATTACACAATTCAGAAATTGTTATTTTCGAAGTTTTGAAGTGCCCACAAACTACCAATTTCTGAATTAGTGAATAAGCTGACCAATAAAATGAGATCAATCAATACCTTTTACACATGTTACAAAAAAGTTAAATTCAGTTGGAAATCCAGATTGAATTACTTTCAGAGTGTTATAATCAATTCAAATGTATTTATTTTCAAACAAACTTTCGGAATATTACGTTAGTTATTTTAAATAACATATAACAATGATTTAAATCA
The DNA here is from genome assembly GCA_034780555.1 of Coelogynopora nodosa. Classification (NCBI taxonomy): domain Eukaryota; kingdom Metazoa; phylum Platyhelminthes; order Proseriata; family Coelogynoporidae; genus Coelogynopora; species Coelogynopora nodosa. Next base: position 447 of record JAUZND010086731.1, on the reverse strand, counting down.
CGTATGAAAAACAAATTAATTAATATTTTTTACATAAAATCTACTAAAAGTATGGAACAATTTTGAATAACTCTGACAGATATTAAAATCCCACTAGCGAAGACTAATGGCTACATTCAGAACACCAACATAAAATTCGAAAAGCGGCCTCATTTATGCGGAATTATCTACTCTTAAACATACAATCAAACTAATTTTTTAAGACCCCTCATAACCCATCATTTTTTGTTATTGCATTTTGAAAATACCTTTTACAGAAAAGTGAATATAATCGTATTATTAAAAATATTTATTACATAAAACTAGAAGAAATGTTGCGAATTCGTTAGACTGAGTCTTATGTGAGTCTTAAGTTTTATGATAATTTCGTTTTAATAACAATCGTCGAATGGAAATTGTACATATTTAATAAGATTACATTTATTACACTTGTAATATAATGTGTTT